>WBZZ01002791.1:10000-20000 GCA_019918135.1 Paulinella micropora
ATCCAATTGAATCTCTCTCTGTGAGAGGGAAATAAGGTTGAAGATGCCCACTCCATATTGTGCGCCTTTCTCAAGTTTGGTGTGCATCATTTTGTTTTGGTTATTGAAGTTATGCTTGTCGTTCCCATGTTTTTATTGTTTGGTCATTGAAGTTTATTCGTTCTTAATATCTCTTATATTCATACATTCCATTCTTGCGAAACATTGCATTTTATGCGCGCTTCGAAAGCTTTGTTTGGTTGGGTCCAGCCAAGCAGGCTTCAAAATATATGGAAGAAATTAAATTGCAATTTTATTTCATTTTTCATATTATAATTTTAATTTCTGTTCTTTGAGCTATTTGTAGTGCTTTATAAAACTGTGCCGTCCCAGTGCTAGGAGGGATGATCGTCAGTACCGTGCTGAGAGCTTGCCAGTGGGGGGGGGGGCACGGCTCAGGCGGCTTGGCCTTGTGCGCGAATGAAGTCATCTTCCACACCACACATCACACACAACACATCACGAATGAAGTCATCCGGCACGCCACACACCATGCCGTGCCGCAAGCACCACAGCAGTGGGCTTTGTTGTTCTTGGTGTTGTTGCTCCCCCCCCCCCCCCCCCCCCCCCTCCCAGTGGGTTTGGTGCTGGGACTCTGAGCAGGTTCTTGGTTCGGTGTTGCTGGGCCGGCTGGGACTCTGAGCAGGTTCCTGGTTCGGTGTTGCTGCGCCGGCTGAGCAGCCAACTTGAGTTCAGGGGGGGGATTTGGGGTGTTCTTGGGCAACAGCGAGCGCGGCCGGGGGAACTCATGAAGAAAAGAGACACTGAAAGTGAGAGGGGAAAATTTTTAAGGTACTGGAAAGAATCAGCGACAGACGGGGAGAACTTCGCCGCTCATCTTGACTAATAGGGAAAGGGAAATAGATATTGTAATATATATATAAAGGAAACAAGGAGCCTTACGGGAGCGAAGAGAAGGAGAGACTTACAAGGAGAAGAAAGATATCAAGTTCTAAAAGGGCCACTGTAAAGTTGAACGAGCTTCACGGTAGAGTCCGAATGAAAGGGGTGGGAACTTGTCAGTCAACAATGAAAAGGGCTTTTCCTGTTCAAGTTCCGACAAGCAAGCTGCTTGCTCGCTCCGACTGTTAATATTAATGTGAGTAGATGATGGGTTGAGCAAGTTAGATGATTTTATAATGGGCAAGCCGTATCATAAGTTTTATTACTTTTTTACGCTGAACCGGCCGGGCCGGTTTTTGATTCGATGAAAAAGTTTTAAGCTGATTGTATATATACGATTGCCGCTTTCTCTCTGATGGCTTACTTACTACCGAAACCGCCTCCTTGAAGCGCGCACAGCAGTCCTCACAAAGGCAAACGATTGTCTTTCAGCAAGAAAGGGAGCGAGGGTCGAACGATCGGTCCTTTGATCTTTCACGTTTTCTGATGAAGCATTTCTCGTTATTAAATAATTATTAATAAAACAGTGAGTGCTCAGTACGTATTGTAATGCCCCCAACGATAGCTCGTAAAAAGTCGGTAATATTGCTGTTGACATTCAAGACAACAACAAAAATTAGTTTTTCATTTTTGTGTCAGATTTTCATTTTTGTGACAGTTTTTCATTTTTGTGACAAAAATTCAAATTTTCAAATTTAACGGTAACATTTCGCGAAAATTTACGATATTTTGCGGACGAATATAGCCGTTAATTTGAAAAATTCAAATTTTCACCCAAAATCAAAATTCCAACCAAAACTGAAATTCCAACCAAAACAGAAAAATCAATTTTTTTTGTTGTCTTGAATGTCAACAGCAAAACAACCAAACACAGTCCTCAAGAATGAGAATGATGTCTCGTTGTATTAGCTCAGTGAAGCAAAAAAGGAAAACTGCAACAGATCAGGAATAAAATGGCATCAGATCCAATCCGGACAAATAATACTGAAAAACAAGCTGGTGCACCTGTCACCAGGAAAAGGTATTTTTTACCTGCTATCCGGTGGGTGATGCCTACAGTACCCCCTCCCGATTTTATGACGGAAATAGCATTTTCGTCATACACCTTCTGATTTCTTTCTGCAAATAGTATGCGCTATGGAGTCATGCCACACTGCGCATCGACCCACGGATAGACGCTAAAAGACGATAAATATATCCTCATACGGCACGTCAAAGCGGATTCTCTAGCATTTCTTGTAAATTTTGAACTCCTTCCCCTCAATTTCTTTTTTTTCTTTTTTTTTTTTTTTTTTTTCGGCAGTATGTCAAGAACAAACGTACAATTAATAAAAAAATACAAGCAACGTGGTGCTGTAGTACGATTCCCCCTTTGATCTCCTTTTTCTTCTTATCATTATCATTATTGATATTATTATTATTATTCACAGGGAGATCGTAAGAACATTATCTTTTTTAATGACATACCCTTGTATAAGGCGGATATCCTATGATATAGTATTAGGGGGCCAGTCCTAATAGCTATATCCGAAGTCGAGGTGTATGTACCCGACCCTGCGATATACCGACACAAGTAGAGATTGACCGTGCTCAGGTACGACAGTATATAATCTATCGTAAAAAATAATTTAATGAAAGTTTCAGAGAACATTTCATTTTCGAGAACATCATCCCAGGACTTGGAAAGGGTCATACCCGGGAACACCATCGCTCAATACACTAGCGATCCCCGTATACGGTGTAGTATCATCGTCGATCGACCTTTCGCACTCGTATGTTGCGATCGAATGCCAAGTTACATCACTGAGTCTTTTTAATATTCATATTGATAACTGATGATGCATGATCAAATCATGATACGCCGTGGGCAATCAATCAGTTTATTTGAGACGCATAAAGAAAAATAGTTTCTTTGTCACTGCCTTCGTCGTCTGGCGCGGATTTCTTTGCCTGGTGGAGGACCACCAACAAAAGTCAGATCGAACTTTGACTGTTCGAGAATGTCCCAGATCTTATTAGGGATTCCGCCCAACGATAATTCAAAAGGGACATCAAGCACTCCTCTTGGCAGTGTCTGAATGGTCCACGCAGTGTAATCCTTGTCTCTGGGAGTAATTGTATCATCCCATGTCTCGAGACTTTTTGCGTCTTTATATACTGGCAGATAATGTCTTGCCTTTGGAACCTCAACCGGGTCCATATTTCTCCAGAACTGGAGTATCGGTTGTACTATCTTTGCGGCTGATGATATTTTGAGTGTCCGTGTGACACGCATCTGTCGTGGGACCGCCACGACCCGCATCAAGTATAAGTCTGAGAGAGTGTCATCAGCGACATGTTGTTCCGCTGGTCTCATCAGATAGAAAACATTTTTCACCCATGCGATGGTTGCTATCGCATCGCCTTCCTTACATCGCTCATGGACAATCTCAACGTTGCCCGCGTTTGGGTCAGTGTCCGTCCCCTCCTCCTCCTGGTGGACGTCCTTTGATCTCATCGACCTCATCGCCTTCCTCGGTTGGTCGTTGATAAGATCATTCCGC
Source organism: Paulinella micropora (assembly GCA_019918135.1). Lineage (NCBI taxonomy): Eukaryota > Cercozoa > Imbricatea > Euglyphida > Paulinellidae > Paulinella > Paulinella micropora. Next base: position 13,486 of record WBZZ01002791.1, read on the forward strand.
GCTCTCCTTAGCTGCGCCTCTGTGATCTTCTCCTTCTTTCCGCTATGCTCTCGCGGAGACTTGGACTGAGTCCCCACCGCGCTTATGCGGTCAGTCTTCTCCTTGCTGTCCACCTCACTCTCCTCCTTCTCAGCTATCGGTGCCCGATAAGCATCGTCTTGGTCTATGCCAGCCTCCTTGTGGATGGGCGGCACCTCTTTGAAATCATCCTTCATCCGTTTTAACGCCTCCTCAACGGATTCATCTTCCAGTGAGAAGGGATCATACTTAATCAGCCTTCTTACATTCACAATTTGCACCTTCCCTCTACCCCTGATCTTGTAATTCAGAGGTCCCGTCTGTTTCATAATCTGATAAGGTCCTTTCCAGTGAGTGAACAGCTTAGAGCTGACTCCCTTCGGGACTTGAGGATGGTACAATAGTACAATATCCCCGACCTGGAACTTGATCTGATCCAAGTGCGCTTGTCGCACCCCTTCAGCATCAGTCTTTCGGCGCTCCGCCTCTCTATGCGCCCTGACTATTTGTTCCGCCTCCATCTTCACTCTAAGTCTCATCCCAAACAACTCATCCGCATCCGCCCAAGTGTCTTTTGGGTGAAGGAGCGAAGTCGGGATATCAGGCTCACGCCCATATACTAACTGATATGGCGAGATTGAGCTCTTCGAGCCTCCTAACGCCGTAGAGGGTAGACAGTTCATTGCAAACGCAAATGATGGTGCTGCCTCGACCCATGCTCTTTGATTCTCCTTCTTCGTGCAATACATCTTTAGCGAGGCTTTGAGGGGTCTGTGTACCCGCTCGATTTTCCCATTTGCTCGCGGGTTATAGCAGTAACATATTGCCATTTCATCCCGTAATACTTAGATAGTTTGTCGATGACCTCGTTATTAAAGTCCGAGCCTCGATCAGAACATATCTTTCTTGGTACTCCGATCTGTGAGATGATCCTATCGATCAGCGCCTCGGCCGTCGTCTTGCCGGTAACGTCTTTGACAGGGATGATCCACACATAGTTGGTGGCTCTGTCAATAGCCGTAAGGAGGTATTTGTAACCATCCTTCGATTCTGGGAAAGGTCCCACATGATCAATGTGTATAAACTCAAACATCCCCGCATGAAGAGGAAATTCGCCAATCAGGCCGAAATTTGCCTTCAGTGGTGTTTTGTTTATCTTGCACGGGATGCATGCATCCACCGCCTGATCTATCTCCTCCTTCATCTTCTTCCACCAGAATCGCCTCGCTACGAACATATGAGTTCGTTGTCGACCCGGATGCGCCAAAAGTGGGCAATTGTGGGCTGCGACAAATATAAATCGTCTCAGACTCTCCGGTACCCAAAGGGTCCATTTGTCCGGCTGTGACGCATAGCGACCGTGAAGGCCCTTGTACCACAGTAGACCATCTCTCCATCCCATCTCCTTCATCTGATCTTTGATCGCTTTCGTCATCTTCAGCTCATCCGGGTTCTGATATAACTGTATGAGTTCCTTAAACTCCTGATCTTGAGCCTGTTGTTGCCTCCATGCGGTAGGCGAGGCTATATGGATAGTACCATCTTCTAGCCGTACCCCGATTCTTTCCGGGTCATCGTCTAGGTCAGTTCTCCGCTCTTGAGGAGGCTCCGCATAAACTTCAGCGGTGTTTTGTTTATCTTGCACGGGATGCATGCATCCACCGCCTGATCTATCTCCTCCTTCATCTTCTTCCACCAGAATCGCCTCGCTACGAACATATGAGTTCGTTGTCGACCCGGATGCGCCAAAACTGGGCAATTGTGGGCTGCGACAAATATAAATCGTCTCAGACTCTCCGGTACCCAAAGGGTCCATTTGTCCGGCTGTGACGCATAGCGACCGTGAAGGCCCTTGTACCACAGTAGACCATCTCTCCATCCCATCTCCTTCATCTGATCTTTGATCGCTTTCGTCATCCGTAGCTCATCCGGGTTCTGATATAACTGTATCAGTTCTTTAAACTCCGGATCTTGAGCCTGTTGTTGCCTCCATGCGGTAGGCGAGGCTATATGGATAGTACCATCTTCTAGCCGTACCCCGATTCTTTCCGGGTCATCGTCTAGGTCAGTTCTCCGCTCTTGAGGAGGCTCCGCATAAACTTCCTGCGTCTCCTCTTCCTCTCTTATGTTCGCCTTCGCATTCTCATATACCTCATAGGACCACTCAGCGTCCTCCTGGGTATGTAGCTCACAACATATCCCGTGATCCGGGCCTTGTGGACTGTACCGTAGACCTGTGCGGTCATATCGGACTCCACTCGCCATCTCCATCGCCTCAATGTGGCTGACCTCATACACCTTGTCAGTGGACAAGTCTTCCATCTCCACCGTGGACACCAACGCCGATACTTCTGAGTTAAACTCTAGCCTAGAGAGGCTATCAGCGACCACATTTCGCTTTCCCGGTAGATGGACCATTGTAAAATCGAAACAAGACAAGAACGCTTGCCACCGCGCCAGCCGTCCCGTCTGTTCATGATTCATCAACCATAACAGGTTATGATGATCAGTTCTGACAGTAAATTGAGGTCCTCCCCACAAATACTCTCTGAGCCTCTTGAGGGCCCACACCACCGCTAACGCCTCTCTTTGCCTTGTGCAATAGTTTCTCTCCGCCGCACACAACTTCCTACTAATAAACATGATTGGGCGTAATTTCTTCTCCTCATCCTCTTGTTGTAATACAGCCCCAATCGCAAACTTAGATGCGTCTGTATCGACTACGAATTGTTTCGTAAAGTCGGGCATCGTTAACACCAGTCCTCCGTCTTTCGGGTCTTTGTAAATGAGATCTTTGAGCGCATGAAACGCTTGCAAAGCCTCTTCGTCCCACTTCTCAAAGTCTCCAAAATCTATCATTTTCTCCACTTTAGCCAGTGTTGCACCCCAATCGGGTATAAACTGGCTATAGTATTGCGCCATCGCAAGGAATGAGTGCAATTCAGTGCGGTTCTTCGGTATCGGTCGATTCATAATCTCCTCCCTCTTCTCTTTGGATATCGAGACTCGATTATGGGAGATCTCGTACCCTAAGTATGTCACACTCGTCTTGGCAAGTTGACACTTCTTTAGATTCCACTTCAGGCCAAAAGCTCCGATGCGCCTGAATATATCGGACAAATGATCGATATGCTCCTCCATTGTGTTAGAGTATACGATAATGTCATCGATATAGCAAAATGCATATTCTCCCGCCTTCTGTCCCCGCCTTCTCATAAAGCAACCGTCAGACAAATCATCGTACTGACTGCTCAACATCTTCTGCATCGCCTTCTGGAAAAGTCCTGGGCCTTGCTTGAGGCCCATCGGAAGCACTTTCCATTGGTATATTTCCATACCCACCACAAACGCCGTCAGCCATCTGGACTTTTCCTCCAGTGGTATCTGCCAGAAGCCATTCTTAAGGTCAATGACCGAATAGAATTTTGCATTCCGCAGTACTCTCCTTCCTTCTTCTAATGTCGGGAGAGGATTTCTCTCTTCCTCCAGCACCTTGTTAACACGAGCATAGTTAACTGTCAGGCGCCATTCTCCTCCTGGCTTCGGCACTATTCTCGGTTGTGAGACTATTGAGGATGTTGATCTCTCAATAAAGTCCTCATTGAGCAGCTGTCTTGCTAGCTCCTCCGCTATCTTCGCCTCATGTATACTCAAATTCGCCCTTCGTGGTGCCGGTGACGGCTCCGCACCCGGTATTTTGTAAATAACCGCAGTGAAATCTTCAGGCTTGACACCACCTGCATGTGGAGGGTCAAAAATTTCCTTGTTCGCCTCTAATTTGGCTTTTAAAAGCTCCTTCTCCTTCTCCGTGCCTACTCCTTCTTCCAATATTTTCCGCGCCGCCTCTTGAAAATCTTCATCAGACATCTTCTTATGCTGCTTGAGGGGTTCTCTGTCCTCCTCCAAGCCTAAGTCCTCTTCCGAGACATCATCTAGGCCCGTCTTTTCATACGTGACCGTGTCCGGCTCATCATCTTTACCGAGCTCCACCAGCATGTCAATGAGTCTCGCGTATTGCAAAGGAGCTTTACGGATGTAAAAACCATCAAAGCATGTGAATGCTTGCGGTATCAATTTCAACTTGTCGAGGTCTCTGAGCTTCCGCTTGTATGCACTGCTCTGCTCACGAGTTCCCATACGACAAGCCACCACTAGCTGTTGCTTGCGAGAGGGTACCGGTATAGGATGATCAATAAGCCTGTCCCTTATTTCCTGCGCCCATATCGCCTTCTCATTATATGGCAGGATAATAGTATACGGCTTATTATTTTCGAATAAAGTCCGTAAGCATTTCTTCACTTCAGACAGTGAACGCGGCCACGTGGGCTCGTCACCCCAGAAATCAGTAATAAAACTTTTAATAGTTTCTGGTGGAGTATCCGGGATTCGCCCCGTTCTCCTTGGTACAAACTCCTCCCTTTTTTCTTCTCCTACTTTCGCATGGAAACAGTATCCGTTAGTAATATGGACATCTGTTCCTACTCCTTCCGCGAATCTCGCCAACGACGGGCTTCTTTGTGCGACACATATAATCTCCTCCTTTCGCTTCTCGATTAAGTCATCAATAGACTTTTTGTCCCAATGGGATGTCGGAACTGTGACAGTGCACACTTGGGATTCCCAATTGTCGGTCCAGGACAGTTCATCCGGTCTTACGACATGGGGGTGAACGTACACCTCAAGTGCCTCATGTGCGATGGCAATCTTTTTGTGATCAGTCGCTAGACTCAGCTCATAAGCCTCATAAGAGTCAGTAGCGTTGAAGGGATCAATATAGTTCTCTTCTCCTCTTTTTACTCCATATATCACTCGCCGTGCGGCGCAATCAATCACAGCCCCCATCGTAGCCAATTGATCATACGATAGTAATATTGACCCGTGGTAACCGGGGACGACATAGAGGTCCATACGGTATACTCGTGCGGATTTCAATTTAAAGGTCAGTGTGATGATTCCCGTGATATCCGTCCGGCTGCTCACTCCTTTGAGAGTGCCCGTTGACTTTTTCATATTTCCGTCCACCCAGTCCCTGTATCGATTAAAAAACTTCCTGCCGACAATATTAATATTCGCCATCGTATTATTACTAACTTTTAATATTGTCTTCAATGTTTCACAATAAAGTTCCGTATAACACAGAGCATCGGGCCTGTGTATATTGGCTGCGAGAACAAGAACTTTACGTTCCAAATTTTGGAGTCTTGTCTCTAAGTTTGTCAACTCCTCCTTCTTCTCCTCCTGCTTCACCTCATTAACATTTTTATTATTCTGCGGTACTGGTGCGTTTACTATTTGAGCGACATTGTCTTGTGGTACTTGAGTACACACATTGTCTTTTTGCTCGCCACCCGCCGCGACCGTAGACATTGAGTCTGTTCGTGGTTGTTTGCTTGGCCGAGGCGATACGTCTGCCATTGGCCTCCTCGCCTCCATCGCAAGTCTCGCCTTCCTATTTGCATCAGTTATCATTGGTAACCGTGCTGTATGAACGGGTATGAGACTACCTTGGGGCTGCAGTCTCTGTGTACCCACATCTTTGTTTTCACATAGAGGAAGCGTTGGCCCAGTCTGCACAACAGCATTAGAAAGCACTGTGACTTTAGGGTTAAACTTCACAGTCTTCTCCTTCCTCTCTTCTTCCCCCTCCAGTCATTCCACCACCTCGAAACGATTACATTGAGTAGTGTCCGGGTAGGATGACGTATCGGTCTCCGAGGCAGTGTTGCAGGCCTGAGCTCGACCGAAATTTGGGTTGGAGCTTGCCCACGAGCCTCCTCCTCCTCTGGGTGGGGGGGCTGGAGCTCGAACAGCTCTCCCTCCATAAGAGGTATATCCCCGACCTCCTCCTCTTCTTCTCTGAGGGGTTCCCTGCCACCTCGAGGCTCCTCTCCATGTTCCTCGTCCTCGTCCTCCTCCTCCTCCTCCTCGTCCTCCTGCTCCTGCTATTCCTTCTCGTCCTCTTTGAGATGCATTTAAGTTCTTTTGTCTCTCCCTTTCCTCCTTCTTCTCCTTCATCCTCTTCATGTAGGTAATGATTGCCTCTCGTAACTCCTCATCATCACACATACGTGGCTTGTGCGCCAACAGGTACACCGCCTGCCTGTGCCGTATGTGCCTCCGTGAGCGAGTCCATGTTTGAGCATGCACTCATCACTTCTTGAAACAGTGCTGACGGAGCAACGCTTTGAACCGTATTTTCGAACACGTGTGTCTCGAGGAAGTTCTTGGACTTCACTGAGCTAAACGTCTAGCATTGTTGTATGAGCTGAGTAAGCTTACTCATGTTAACTGTGTGTAACGACGAAAAGAAATAGAGGATGATCGACTTGCGGCCATAGAATAGCACATAGGAGGAAACTACCTCCGTAAGGGTCGCCGCCAAGCCAACAGCACTCCTCAAACTCATCGCCACTGTCTCAAAGATTTCAAATCCTATGAGAGTACCAGTGCAGAGATGCTGGTATCCATGAGATTGAAAATATGAAATGAGTGTGGCC
>WBZZ01002791.1:25000-30000 GCA_019918135.1 Paulinella micropora
TGTTTTTGTATTTGGTTTATTATTGTTTGGATTATCATGGTTGTGTTTGAGTTAGGTCGGAATGCGTATTGTGTGTGTGATATTATGTTATGTTTTGTTAGGTGGTCCATTATTTGTTTATTTATTATCGTGTCAAACACTTTAGCTATTATGGGTAGTAGTGATATCGGTCTGTAGTTAGCTGGCATGCTTGTGTCACTTGCTTTGTATAGTTCAATTACTTTTGTTGTTTTGAGTGCATCTGGGTATTTATTTTCGTTTATGGCTTTGTTGAAAAGGTTGGTGAGTATAGGTGTGAGGGAGGCATGCATGTCTTTTATAAGTGTTGGTTTTATTTTATATATGTCCTCTGCTTTATCTCTGTTTATGTTTTTAAGTGTTTTGTTTACAATGTCTTCTGTTGTGTTATGTAGTTTGAAGCTTGGGTATGTTTGTTTGTTTTCTTCCGCTTTCTCTTCTTGTTGTTGTTTATGTTCGATTGTTGGTATGCTGTTGCTTGTTTTTTTGCCTATTGTTATGTAATGATCGTTGAGTGCGTTTTCTATTTCTATTGGGTCTGTGTATGTTTTGTTGTTGTATTGTATTGTGGTTGGTGACACTCTCGTTTTTTTGTTGTTAGGTACTAACTCTCTGAGTTTTCTGTGTTGTTTCTTTGGGTTGTTTTTATTTTCTTCTAGCGTCTTCGTTATTTCGTCTTTTTTGGCTTTGTGTATTATTTTGTCGACTTTGTATTTCTGTAGTCTGTATGTTTGTTTGTTTTCTGCTGTCGAGTTATCTCTCCATTTTTTATAGAGTAGGTGCTTTTTTCTTATTTGCCTCTTTATTATGGGGTTGCACCAGCTCTTTCTTCTATTACTTTGTTTAGGCTTTCGTTCGAAGTGTTCTATAACTTTTGTTATTGTTGTTTGTATGTATCTACATTTTTGGTTTGTGTCGCTGTTTTCTGTGTTGTCTTGTGTGATGTATTCTAACTGTGTTTTGAGGTTTGCTAGGATTGTGTCTTTGTTTTTCTCATATATGCTTTTGGTGAGTGTGGGTGTGTTGTTGTGTCTGGTTTTCTTGTGCGGGTGTGTATTATTGCGTATATGGGATGATGGTCTGATACGCATGGGCTTATGATGTTTGATTCTATGTTAGCATTAATGTTGGTGATTATCATGTCTATGAGTGTGTGGGATGTTGTGTGGACCATGTCGTGTCTCGTTGCTTTTGTTATTGTAGTGTAGAGGTTGTTGTGTATCATTAGGTTTTGAAAATCTGTGTGTGGTTTATGTATGTTGTCAAGTAGGTTGTAGTTAATGTCGCCTACCAGTGTTATTGTGCTTGTGGGTGTTTTGTGTAGTATGCTGTTTATGTTATTTTGTAATGCGTGTGTGAATTGTTTGTCTATGAGTGGGCGTCTGTACATACCTATTATTGTGTGTATTGGTTTATTTTTAAGTTTATTATTATATATTCTTAGAGTTAGTGGTGTTTTGCATGAGTCCGATATGGTTTGTTTGTCGTCTATTGTGATGTGCATGTTGCTTTTATAATATATTGAGATGTCGATGTGATGTTTAGCTATGTATGTAGGGATAGGGAATGCGTTGTTACTGATTGATTGGTTGATGTTGTGAGTATGATGATGTCTGGTTGGAATGGTAGGAGTTGTAGGTGTGTGATTAGGTTTTGATAATGTGCTTTGAGGGAGTGGATGTTGGTGTGATATATTGTGAGTGTATTGTTGTGTGCGTTATTGTTGTTTTTATTGTTATTATTATTGTTATTATTGTTATTATTGTTGTTGTTTTTTATGTTCTTATTATATGTTTTATTTTTGTTATTTTTAGAGGTGAGAGACAGGTATGGCTTGAAGGATTGTGGGAGGAGGTTAGGGTGGACGAGATGATTTGGGGGTTTATTTTGAGAGCTCATTTAGGTGTTTGTGGGGATTTTGCTGTGCTGTGTGTTTGGTTTGCGGAGCATGTAGAGGTCTTTGATTATGCTTATGTCTTCTTCTGTTTTGATTATCAACCTGTGCTCCCTTGTCTGGTCCTTGAAGAAAACTTCCCCGTCTCTTGTCCACACGTAGATGGTTGTGTCAGAAGCCTCAACTAGTTCCTTCTTGAGCTTGATCGCCTGTTTCAGAAGCATGAGTGTGTTTGGTGGGAGGCTTTCATTGATAAATATTTTGAATGTTTTGTTTGCAAGATGTGTGTCTTTCCAGTTTACTGTGTCGTGGGTGAGGGGCTGGAGTGGGTCGTGCTTTTTGAAGTGCGTTTTGAGGTTGTTTGAGCTAAAGCGCACTATGATAGCTGGTGGTTGTTTGGGTTCCTCTCGCATGGGTTTTGTGCTCTTTGCTCTGAAGCATTTCGTGATATCTCCCTCTTGGTATGGAATGTTTTTTGCATCCATCATTGCTTTCACTATGTTTAGTGTGTTTTCTTTGGGTTGGTTTGGTATGCATGAGATGCTAAGCTCACATGTTGGGTCTCGTTGGTTTTGTTTTTGGTTCTCTGTCTGTTTGCGTTCTAGTGGGTAGTTATGTGTGTTGGTGTTTGCGTTGGCATGTATGTTTTTGAGTGACTGGGTTGCGTTAGTTGCACATTGACTATACATAGCAGGTGGTTGTGTTTTTGCGTGGCGTTCTTGCATTTCCTTCATCTCGTTAAGTCGAAGCTTAGTTTCGTTTATCTCTAGTCGGATTGAGTCTACGCTGGCCGTGAGCTGGTTGAGTTCCGCTTGGTGGGTTTGCAGTAGTTCCTTGTGTTTCTGGGCAGTTTTTTTAGTTTTCTCGATTGCTTGTACGTGGGTTTCGCTTTGTTGGTTGACTGTCTTCGAGTTGCTTTGTTAGGCTGCCCAATGTTTCTAGTTTTCCGATAAAGTCTTTTATGTCCTCGACTTGTTGTTGTCGGGCTTGTTCGAACATGGGTTTGAGGATTTTTTCGAGCAAGGTGGCACTGAAGAGCGTCGCTGGTTCGAGTGCTGTTTCGTTGTTGTTGTTGTTGTTGTTGTTGTTGGTTGGTTCATGGGTTGTGTCGGCGTTGTCCGTTAGAGTGCTGGTGTTGACGGTTTCAGGTGTTGAGTTTGCGTCGTCATCGGGGGGTTGTTCTGTTTCCTCGTTGTTGGGCGTCTTGTTGGTAGCTTCGGGTGGTGTGTTGTTGGGGCTGTTGACGTCTTCTTCGTTGTCGTCTTCCTCGTCGCTCCAGTCCCTTTGCACATGTACACTGTTGGTGGCTCCATTTCCTTTTTTGCTGAGTTTGTTGGCTTTTTTTAGCCGCTTTTTTTCCTTGCGAGAGAGGGTGATAGTTCCGTTGTTTGTTTCGGATGTTTCTTCCTGGGTTTCTTGGGCTCTTTGTGGGCTTTTATGCGTTTTTCGTTTCTTTGCTTGGGTCGCCATTGCCACAATGTTGTAACGTCTCTCTCTCTCTCTCTCTCTCTCTCTCTCTCTCTCTCTCTCTCTCTCTGGCTGGTGAATTCATTTTATCATGTTTGACTATTAGGCAAAAATGATAAAAATCTAGGAAGGTTGTAGGAGAAAGATTCTACAAATTTATATTTTTACCAAATAGCTCAACAGGATTGGGAGAACACCGCGTGAAAAGTGTGTCACAATAACATATCTTTATCAAAGGCGGATAACCCGGTCGTTTGCTCAATGTTTTTTTGTTTTTGGTGGATGGTCTAGCGGGGTTGAACCCGCGATATCTCTGGCTGGTGAATTCATTTTATCATGTTTGATTACTAGGCAAAAATGATAAAAATCTCTCTCTCTCTCTCTCTGTCTCCCTCTCTCCCTCTCTCCCTCTCTCCCTCTGTCTCTCTGTCTCTCTCTCTCTCTTCTTCTTCTTCTTCGCTTTTATTGAGAGAACAATTTTACAATCGGGCTCGGGGAACGTCCACGTGAAAAGTATAGCTAGTAAGTTATACCTTTATCTAAGGTGGAAACCTAGTTATTCAGTTGATCGTATTAAAGGAAAATATTAAATTTGTATTTAGCTAGTTATTCTCTCCCTCTCTTTCTCTCTCTCTCTCTCTCTCTCTCTGGCTGGTGAATTCATTTTATCATGTTTGACTATTAGGCAAAAATGATAAAAATCTAGGAAGGTTGTAAGGAGAAAGATTCTAGAAATTTATATTTTTACCAAATAGCTCAACATGATTGGGAGAACACCGCGTGAAAAGTGTGTCACAAGAACATACCTTTATGGCAAAAATGATAAAAATCTAGGAAGGTTGTAAGGAGAGAGATTCTAGAAATTTATATTTTTACCAAATAGCTCAACAGGATTGGGAGAACACCGCGTGAAAAGTGTCACAATAACATACCTTTATCAAAGGCGGAAGGTCGTTTGCTCAATGTTTTTTGTTTTTGGTGGATGGTCTAGCGGGGTTGAACCCGCGATATCTCTGGCTTGTGAATTCATTTTATCATGTTTGACTATTAGGCAAGAAAGATAAAAATCTAGGAAGGTTGTAGGGAGAAAGATTCTAGGAAGGTTGTAAGGAGAAAGGGAAATCTAGGAAGGTTGTCTCTCTCTCTCTCTCTCGTCTAGACTCTCTCTCTCTCTCTCGTCTAGACTCTCTCTCTCTCTCTCGTCTAGACTCTCTCTCTCTCTCGTCTAGACTCTCTCTCTCTCTCTCGTCTAGACTCTCTCTCTCTCTCTCTCTCGTCTAGACTCTCTCTCTTTCTCTCTCTCTCTCTCTCTCTCTCTCTCTCTCTCTCTCTCGCTCGTCTAGACTCTCTCTCTCTCTCTCTCTCTCTCTCTCTCTCTCTCTCTCTCTTTTCAGTCACTTGGAATCTTTAATGATTGTGATTAAATACATTTTTTTTTTCACCACTTAGAATTTTAATCATTAGTGTGTTGAACTTGTAGTAAAACTCAATAATAAAATGAGACAGAGAATAAAGGAGAGCAAACAGAGGTAAAATATAGGCTAATCAAAACAAAAGCAATAGTCAAGAAAACAGACTTTTTTTTATTGTTATTATTATTTTTTTTTTAAACAGTAAGCAA
>WBZZ01002792.1:0-45016 GCA_019918135.1 Paulinella micropora
GCATGCCCCCCGTGGCGATCCCGGACCACAAGACCCAGGCCTGGCTGTGCGTGCGCGCGCGGGGGGTGCCCCGCCGAAAGAAAGACTCGGACGGCGGGGCTCTGCCCCTGGGGCAGCCCTACGCGGCGCTCATCGACGAAGTGTCGCTCATGTCACCGGCCTTTTTGCTGCAGCTGCTGCTCGCGCTGAACAGGTTGGCCCCCAAATGGCAGCGCCTCCTTCTGCTAGGGGACCCGGCGCAGCTCCCCCCGATAGGCTACGGCTCGGTTCACTCCCTCGTGCAAAGGCTCTACCCCCAGCACTGCGCGCAGCTCACCTCGGTGCTGCGTCTTGCCACGGGCAGCATGGAACTGTGCCTGGCGCAGCGGCTCGCGGCCCAGCTGCACATCGGAGAAACACCGCTACTCTCCGACCTGGAGCGCTGCTTGGAGTACGTCCCGTACACAGACAAAGCCGCCGACTGTCACGGGCTAGCCACGCGCCTGCGCACGCTGCATGACCGATACGCCCTGCAGCCCGAGGGCCTGCTCACTCGCGTCCTGCAGGGCGAGCAAGCTTTCCCTGACTGGCAAGTGATTGCCGTGCGCAGGGCCGAGGTGGATCTCGTCAACAACGAGCTGGCCCGCCTGGCTGGCGCTCATTCCTACGGCGCAGGGGCTTGGCCAGGCGCCCCCACCCGCTACGCTCTCCGTGTCAGTCTCAAGGTTCGACTCAACTGCCGGAACCTCGAGAGTCTCAGCCCGCCGCTTTCGGAAAACCTAGGGCTCGACGAAGAAGAAGAGCAAAAGCGGGCAGCTGCTGCTGCGGGCGAAGGGCGCGCAGCAAGGGCTGGCCCCAGGCTTGGAGATCCCTCCCTTCTGGCTGCGCCCATCCAGTCAGAGCTACTGGTACGGGACGAAGTGCGCTGTGTGGGTTTCGTTGTGCGCATCCAGGACGTCCTGTACACCTTGGACGGGCGCTGGCCGGAGGGGGTGGCTCCGTTCAAAGTCGTGGAAATTACTAGCACCGACCGCCAGCCCGCCTACCCGCTCTCGCACGCTCTGGCCTACCGTGTCTTCACGCTTTGGTTTGCGGGCGGCCTCTGCCAAGATCCGCGCCTCGTACAATACTGGTCCAAGCGCAAGCACGGCGAGGACGCTCTAAAGCTCGCATACGCAGAGACGGATATCTGTGTCCAAGGCGGAGAATTCGACGACGTGCTGATAGTGCTCCCGCCAACACCCTATTCTCCCCGTCACCACTTCTTGGCACAAATCCTGTACACGGCGCTCACGCGTACTCGTCGGGATTGCAGAACGTAAGTTTTGCAGAGAAGCCCACCCGCAGCCAGCCACCCGCCGGCTTTGCGAGTTTTCTGGAAACAATGCGGGCTGCGCTGGTCCCACGAACCGCGCAGCATCACCTCCTTGCTTACACCCCCGCTCTGGGCCGAAGAAGACGAGTCCGAGCTATGAAAACTACGAAAAATACAGTCAATCAACTGCCAAAGTAATAAAAGAAAAAAAGGGATTCTGGTCGAGCTTTTAATAAAAACGTTTTTATGTAAACCCTGTCTGTCACAAACAGCGCGGCGGGGGGGCTTTCCCGCAGATCCGCGCCTCTTGACTGAGCAAGCGCCAAACGAATTTACCCCGTTGTTTGCACCACTTCTTAAATGCTGTACTGTCCGTGCCAGCTACCGGCGGAAGCCACGCGGCGGGCCACCGCCACCGATCGGGGCTTTCGTGCAGGGCTTGTGTCCAGTCACCGCGCTTCTCTTCAGTGGGTATTGGATCGGCTTGAAACAAGTCGCCGGTGCTTTTGGTCTTGTTACATTTGCCGCACCGGCTGGTGTCCTGCAGGAATCGTCGCGGCCAAGGGTACATTGAAGCCAGTGCCTTGTCCAACCGAGCTACCTGACCGACCTGCCCGACCGTGCACAACGGGTTTTTTTGCAGTAGGACCCACAGAGCCCGCCGCAACTCTGTTCTATACGGGACCAATTCCTGGCGGGTAACGGGGGGTGAGTCAGCTGTGGGGCGGCCTTTCACACGCTCCCACTGTACCAGCGGCGTGATGCCATGCTGCAGGTCCCGTAGCGTGAACCCTAAAGCTCCTCCCTCAACGGCATAGTTTGGCAGCGTGCGCTGTCCACTGTTCCAAGCGCACAACCAATTTCAGACTTCCCGCAAGTGTCGACCTGGTTGCCTTTGCAGTCATGACGGAGACTTATGGAGTAGGGGCCGGTTGGTCGTAGGTTGTAGAGACTGCTGCACTATGTGCAGTTGTGCCGGATGATCTTAAATGTTAATATTAATTGATTATTAAGTAAGATAATTGCTTTTTTCTTAATATTACTACTTTGAATGCTAGTTAGAGCTTGCAATCTCATCGTGCTCACATGCAAAAAATATTAAGTCAACCCGCAGTCCGGACCTGTATAAATAAATGGGTAAGTTGATGTAATATGAATTACTATGCATAATTATATGCAAATACTGCATTAAAACGCACAAAAAGTGAAAAAGTGAGGTTCAATTCCAGTAGATGACCACAGAGAGCATCTACTGGAATTGCATCTCAGCAACCCGCAGTCCGCACCTGTATAACTAAATGCGTAAGTTGATGTAATTGTAGTATGAATTACTATGCACAATTATATGCAAATACTGCATTAAAACGCACAAAAAAACTTTAAATGAGAAAAACAAAGTTTTCCAGATAAATCTGGAACTTCTGCCACTTGGCAGGTAATAGAAAGGCTTTGTCTGCAGCAACCTAAGTTAATCATGCTATAGAATTTTACACCCGCCCATTAGCAAGGAAGCTGATAAAATTGGTGGTTTGCTGCGATTGCGTTGCTAGAAAAGCTGAAAGAGCATTATTTCCAGCACCGTGGGGCTGGTAGCACACATAGCACCTGCAGTTAGCAGGATGAGGCATGGCAGGAAATGCCCCTCTTAGACTTTTTCTGCTGCGGTTGCTTCTTTTCTGGCTTCTTTGCTGCAGGCGTCGGCTTGTGCGTCGACGCAGGCGTCGGGACAGGTGGCGACTTTACTTCCATCACGTCGGCTTCCATGGCACGCATGAAGGCACAGGGAGGACACTTGCAGCCAGGCTTGTGGTGCAAGTTGCCTCCGCCACCCTTCTTGCTAGGCTTGGTTGGTTTCGGAGTCGCTGTGGTTGGCTTCGGATTCGCTGGGCTTGGCTTGGGATGTGCTGGAGGACCCACATCCAACCATTTCAGTTTCCCATCCTGCAGTCAAAAAGAAAAGTGCTCACACATATTACTACTACACTCAACAGAAACGTACCGCATCCACACCGACGGGGATTGACACCGGTTGCTTTCCCGCAGGATGATTCTTCCAAAATCCCGGCCCGTAATCGGTCAATGGGAACATGCCGATGTAAAAATCTGCAACCAGTACCGGAATGGGAAACTTCCCCCCCTCTTTTTTCGTCGGCATGGTGAAGACCACATTCTCTCCTGAAAATTCTGCAGCATGATCAATCAAGCCGCCTCCTTGAGAAGCAGGAATGTTTCCTTCTGAAATTTGCTCGCGCTTGTTCATGTTCAGCTTCCATATCTTGCGCTTGAGCCTCAACGTGTGGGTGCCGGGGTTCGCTGCAATGATTTTGAACTGTTCGGGATCCGTGACCTCGTCGAACTCTTCGCCGAAAAATTCCAACCGTGGATTGTGATCCCCGTCAAACCCGTTCAAGCGGAGGCCACTGGAACCAATGAAATCTCCAAGCTTGCCCCCATTGATGGGCATTGCATAAACCTTCACGCAATCCGCACCCAACTCCTTGCATTCGTCGCCAGCGATGGTTCGCATGTCTAACAGCCCCCACTTCCACTTTGGAAGCGTGGCGCTCCGCTTGGGCCTCGCGGAACTGCATAAAAAATTATGCATTAATATTTGATTGAAGAAATGAACTTACCCGGGGGAGATGGCAGGGGATGCGCTGTCCGCTGCACTAGTCTTGCGCGAAGGGCTGCACTTCTCTTGCCGCAGCCAGACAGCCTTCGGAAGTGGAACATCCGAAGGCCAAGCATTGTTACCAGCAAACAGATGGGGCTCAAACGCAGCAGAGATAAACTTCTTCACATACTCGTCAGAAACGTTGCCAGGATGGACATTCCAGTCCTTGGTGGTCGCGATCGGATCTATGTCTCCCTCCTCGCAGAAAACAAACTCAACAGATGGTTCAAACACACCCTCCGCCGTGATTTCCTCCACCTGGCGCGCAAGCATAACTGCACGTCGACCCATCGTGAAGGTATCTTCAGTCGCTTGCTTCTTCTCCAACCAGCGACCAGGCCTGCAGCAGTGCAAGCATTATTACAGCTTTCTATCACAGCTACGCCAGTAAGTACCCCAAGCTCGCCAACCTCTCTGCACTACTACTAGGGCCTCGGGTCGTGAGCCAGCAATCCAGCGACTACCAGTCCACAAGCAGTGAAGGAATGCGTGCACAATCTAGAAAAAAAAAAGTACCCCTATCTCTAATCCCAGATCACTCCAGTACTGCTTGATGAGCAGCGAAAAATAAATGACAGCATTGGTCATGGGGTCCGTGAACGCTAAGAGAAGCCTATCATCACATAGCACTGCTTTATTGTACCATTCATGAAAACAGCACGTACCCTTTCTGCAATTCAACTTTTTCCTCTTGCGAGGCATCCTGCGCGAACTTAACGTAGTACTTCTTGGTGTTGGGGATTGCCCAATACTTCAAGGCTGGCTTCGGATTGACTACGAGCTGAAGTATGCGCCTGGGCTGTTTAGGCGTGCCGGTGAGGGGCGGCGACACATCTTCACGCGCGGGGGAAGGCGGCGGCACATCTTTACCCGCGGGGGAGGCGGCGGCACATCTTCACGCGCGGGGGGAGGCGGCGGCACATCTTTACGCGCGGGGGGAGGCGGCGGCACATCTTCTTCATTGAGACGCAGGACTGCGTTCTGTTGCAGCAGACCTGACTTGGCAGCTTCGGAAAACTTGCTGATGTTCTGCAAGTCCTTCTGCAACTGCAGCTGCTGTTCCGCCGTCAGCTCAGTCCTTTCCTCCTCGCGGCCGTTGTGCTTCGACTCGCTGTCAGAACATTAAATAATAATATTGCAATGCAAATCAAAGTAGTAAACCTGTCATTGGGGTCGGAGTTGCCTTCTGCCGCAGCCGGGCTCTTGAGAAGAAGAAAAAGGAGAAGAAGGAGAAGAAGAAGAAGGAGGAGAAGAAGGAGGAGGAGAAGAAGGAAGAGAAGAAGGAGAAGAAGAAAAAAAAGAAGCATAGTTGTAGCAATACTATCAGCTGCATTAGTAGTTACTAGTAATAGTAGTAGTAGTAGTAGTAGTAGTAGTAGGAGGAGGAGGAGGAGGTCTGGAGAAGAAGAAGAAGAAGAAGAAGAAGAAGAAGAAGAAGAAGAAGAAGAAGAGTAGTAGTGGTAGTACTAGTAGCAGCAGTAGCAGTAGTAGTAGTAGTATTGGCAGTAGTAGAGGGAGGAGGAGGAGGAGGAAGAAGAAGAAGAAGAAGAAGAAGAAGAAGAGTAGTAGTAGTAGTAGTAGTAGTGGTGGTAGTAGTAGTAGCAGCAGTAGCAGTAGTAGTAGTATTAGTAGTAGTAGAGGGAGGAGGAGGAGGAGAAGAAGATGAAGAAGAAGAAAGAAGAAGAAGAAGAAGAAGAACAAGAAGAAGAAGAAGAAGAAGGAGAAGGAGAAGGAGGAAGAAGAAGAAAAAAAAGAAGAATGTATATAGTTGTAGTAAAACTAGCAGCTGCAGTGAGGAGGAGGAGAAGATGAAGAAGAAGAAAGCAAAAAAAAGAAATTCAATTACTACCCCTCGGCTTGTTTGCTGTTATTGTTAGCAGCTTGATCTGCCATCTCGTTTGCCAAGGCGCGCTTGGTTTGTTTTCTCTTTTTCTGTGCCGCCTGCAGACAATGTCATGTATGTGCATGGCATATGTATGTATCATTGATTTGCCAACCGGTTTGCGTTGCTTCTTTTTTGGAGGCGACTTAGAAGAAGGGCTTGCAGCTTTAGGCTCTTCTGCAGGTAGCGCAGTGTTTGCTGCAGGTGCTTTGCCCCTTCGAACTCTGCGCCCTCTTGCAGACGGCAGATCTTGAAAGATCTCGTTCTTGGAGGCCAGAACAAATGTTTTCCCAGAAGGAACGTACGTGTGTACGACGTTATCTGGTACACTGTGCCATGCCTTGGCCTCTGCCTTGGGGGAAGGAAAATTCCAATACTTTGCAGTAACTTCTGGGGGATAATGCAATCCTGCAAGTTTTTCCAATTCGGTTCGCCGTTGGTTTTCAAAAAAATGCGTTGCCCCTGATCGTCCCTCTCCACCCGAAAATTTTGCATGCTCGAGACAACATGCTTGTCTACTGAATCGTCACCTTTGGGCTTTCCAGAACTCATTTCTCAATTCACTAAGTGAGTGTTGGAGGGAAATTCGACTTGAACAAAAGACACACCGGTCGGAGGTGGAAAAAGTGGCTGAAATGCCACTTTTCCAGTGTGGATTCCCTTTTTTCCAACGTACAGGGGTGCACTCTCGTCGTCTTCAAGGCCACTACTTGTCTTCTGTGCTGTTTGACAGACGCCCTCGGTAATATGGTTGATATGATATGATGCTATATGACGTTTGATTTATGACATCTAGGGCGTCTGTCAAGTTTTTTGGACCTAGTTCTATCGGGAAAAAGTAAAAGTGCTGCACTTTGAAAAGGTCTCATGTTTTTCTTTTTTTTAAATGAAAACACGTTGCTCCACGACCACAGGCATGCTGGCATGTCTTCCCCGACCCCTGTGAAGCCGCTGGCAGTGCCTAGCGCGGCAGCAATAAGGCTTGCAAGGGCCAAAGCTTCCAAGTATGCGAAATATTATTATATAATATACCACTGCTAGAATGGAGTTGGATATCAGCTCAACACTTGTTTCTCATGCCCTCACACTGTCAAACATGATTTTTTATGATAGAAAACATGAATCCAACATATCAGGGCCTGCAGTATTTCCTGTTTGTGGCAGGCTAACTGGCTACAGTGGGCATGAAGTGCAGCACTCACCTGGTGATCTACTAGACACTACTACGCTAGTTGATGATGAATCCGAGCATTCCTCATGTTCGTCAACAGCAACCGACAGCACTCTATTCATGCATGGCTGTAGCACGTCAGCTGGTTCATGTTCAGACTCAGGGTGTCAGTCTAGTCAGTCTGCGGGATCGCGATCGTTTCAAAGACAGGGTGGACACTCAAGAAAGCGTATCGACGAGAGAACCGTTTCCGAACAGCATGCCAAGAGGCTCAAGAAGAGTAGGGAGTACCAGGCATGTAAACGGTCAGCTGCAGTAGTGGAGGCTGAGTTTCCTAGTGATGAAGAGCTGCAGGCCATGTTGCTCTCTGCGCAAGGGCGACAGAGATTTCCCAAAACCAGCGCCCTCCTAGAAACTAACAAGGCTCAGGCTGCAGCTGCTTCTGCCATTGGTGACATTGTTGCTGAATTGCCGGCTCGTTCTGCACACAAGCAAACAATTATCGGCAAGCTGAGGGGCAAGATGTCGGCGAAGGAGTTCCAGTCCTTCTTTACTTCCGTCAGTGAGAGGTATGCACGCAAAGCACTCGCTGTGCAGAAAAAAGTCCTGGAAGGACGTGCCAAAGGGGAAAAGCCTGATAAAGTCGACATTTTCGAACAGAAAAGAACGACTGATGAATCCCGCGAGGCTTTTTCTCAGTGGGAGAAGAAAGCGACTGCAAGGATTGTGTTGGAGAACATGGGCGCTAAGTCAGGGCGAGAAACTCTTTACTGGTATGGAACCACAGGTTCTTTTTACAAATCTTACCGCACTGAGCTTTTCCCCAATATCTACAAGGCCATGGTCGCTGACGCAGGGTCTGTAGAGCGCCTGGTGTACGAACTGAAGGGCACCCAGTGGGTTGCTGATAATGCAAGAGCCTACACGTGCGGCGGTCGTTGTGGCAATGCATGCAATCATTTTTACAGGCCGCGAAATGAAGCATCCTTGTACAAGATCCTGAAAGAGGATAATATTACCTTCCGCTGCATTACGAAGACCGTTCCCTGCCGGTGGCATGATAACTGGGAAAGATGGAAAGCCGAGCTCAAGCGTGAACAGGCAAAGCCAGAGGGCAAGCAGGACCTGAAGCTGATCCAGCGACTGAAGGCGAAGGTAGTGAGTTGCCAACGACACGATGAGCAGTACCAGGCGCAGCGCAGGTCGATATTTCTTGCCTGTGCACATCGCAGCCGCTGAGTTTATGTGTTGCATGCTACGCAGCTATATCCAGGCTAAGGTCGAGAGTTTGGAGGCTGGGTCCGGGGAGTGGGTCATTTACCAAGATTATTTATCTTGGTATTCTGAAACAGGCTGCAAGATGAATGATCTGCTCTTTACTGTAGTCACCATCCGCGCCGACGGCCAGTTGCAATACGAGTACATCCACAACATCATGATGGTTGAGCACACTGGCGCAACCACCCGTTACTGCTGGGACTATCATCTGAGGAGCAAGGAAGATGGAGGAAGCGGGGAGATCTCTTCTTTTCCCGGCCCTGGTACTCGCACTGGCGATGGCGGCGGCGACTTTCAGAACTATGAGTTCGTTTTTTCCGAGGCGCACTACTGGGAGAAGTATGGAGTGGATATCAGCACGGACATGCTGTGTGCATTTCATGCGTGGAACCCATGCGACGGAGCAAAGAGGAAGTTTACCAAGGTCTTCACTAAAGACCAGGTCGAGCAAGGGCGCGGCTTCGCTCTTGTCGAGGAGTGGCTTGAGTCAGCGCAGGGAGCGGGATATGACAACAACCGGTTCTATGGTCACGACGCAGACGTGATCGAGAAGTGGGTGAAAGAGAACAAGGTTGAACCTCGCAAACTCAGTTCTTGGGGCCTTCGCAACTTGCGCTCGTTTCGTTACTCCAGGCCCACCCTCACTTCTGGCAAACAGTTCATTAGCGGTGTTGCCTTTGGTGCTTACACTAGCGTTGCGCCCGACGCCGACCGCATTGTCCTTGACATGCGATCGGACGAAGTCGCTGGCGGCAAGAGGTGCGAGCCATGCACACAGCGGTTTAAGCAGCCCCATCCATCGCACAAAGGCGTCGACAAATGCCCATCGAAGAATGGCCGAGGGGAGCGTGTGGCAGCGGTTCATGTGCAGTCTGGTGCAACTGCGGACCTGACGCGGGAGCAAAAGATTTCATACTTCAAGCGGCTCGCCTCCCAGCGTTCGGCAAACAAGAAGGCAAAGAAGAGCTTCAACGTTGGGCAATTGCGCAAACCGCGCCTAGCCGAGCTCTGTCAGCAGTTGGGGCTGTCCTCTGTCGGCACGGTACCAGAGTTGAAGGAAAGGCTCCAGGCGCACATGGCACAGCAGCCCAACAGCGTGTCACCCGAGGGCGCAGCAGCCGATAGCGAAGTGCCCGTCAGCAGGCTGCAGAATAAGAGCTTCAACGTTGGGAAATTGCGCAAACCGCGCCTAGTCGAGCTCTGTCAGCAGTTGGGGCTGTCATCTGTCGGCACGGTACCAAAGTTGAAGGAAAGGCTCAAGGCGCACATGGCACAGCAGCCCAACAGTGTGTCACCCGAGGGCGCAGCAGCCGACAGCGAAGTGCCCGTCAGCAGTGGAAAGAAAGGGGTGGAGAAGAGAGCTAGCAAGCAGGCTGCTACAATTAAACCTACTGCTTCTAATTCCTCGGGCGCGGCCGCAGCAGCTTCTACCAGACAGCCTCGCTCCAAGGCGGCGAAGGTAGACTCATATGCTGAAAGCGACGCAGAAGATGATGAAGGGAGCGAGTACGAAGAGCCCGCAACGCGCTGGATGTGCGCGTATTGTAATTATCCAAATCCATTAGGTCCAGGTGATCAGGAATTCGCAGGATGCATTAACTGCGGTGGCTTGGCTTCATCTGATGATGAATCAGATCTGGAGGAGGATGAGTGAGTGGGCGTGGTTTTTTTTTATTTTTAGCAGCTGAATGAGACCAATCATGTTGAAAGTCCTTAGAAATGTAGCTGCTTGAGATGCTGACACTGTGTCTTTGCACTGGCACTGCAGGACTTTGAATTATTGCATGTTGTCACTAGCTTAGCGTACTTGTACTGGCGAGTGGCTGGCGGGTGCCACCAGGACCAGAAAAAAATAATTAGTGGCAACAAAAGCTGAATTCAATTAAATCTGCATCGAAATCGTGTTTGTATCGTTTGTACTTACGCGCTGATAGCAGGTAACATGTAGCACGTGCACTTTGCAAGTACCGGTGCAGGCCGCTATCTGCTATGGTCTGCATGCTCATCTACGCACCTTAATAATAGTTCAAACATTGTTTTTTTGCATTAAAATACAATATTACAGCTTTAAACAGTGTTCTACGTCATTATTTTAATATTTGAAACTTTGCATGCAAAAAAAGTTTCCCTACGACCGGACCCGGGGCGGCCCCTACTCCATAAGTCTCCGTCATACGTCGTGGTCAGTAGCGTGATCAACCGAACCTTGACCTTTTTTTTCTTGTCCAGAAAAACCTCGGAAGTTACTTCCTTCCGTCTCATGCTAACATACTCGACCGGGCCCGACCAGCCCGGGAATTATTCTAAAAGATCTTCTCTTTGCTTCGTCACCTTATCACTAAAGCCGTCTGGTATATTATCACAATTTCGTGTATCGGAGGGGCCCACTAAGCAGAAGGACTTTGGCTGGGAGGAGCGATGCGTTTTCGTACATAGTTGCTTTGCAAAACCAAGTAGAAAGCTCTACGTTTGCCGACGCGGGCTCTTGGTCAGGCAGCCCAACAAAATGCTCGTACACTTGACCATTTTGTTCCGTTTTTTCAAGCACCGCAGCGCGGGATCGAGATAAGTTACAAGCGCCGCCAAGCTGCCGTACCAGTAAAGATTTTCTCGAGTCCGCAGTGTATTGTACAGTCGATACACAAGCGTATGTTCCCAAACGTTTGGATCAGGGTTGACGTATCGGTCTGCGAGATCCCTCAAATTCTCGGCTAAAGTCTCTATTGTCTCCCTGTGCAGAATCTTTATGAGTTTGTTTTCTTCACTAAGACCCTGGTCGAAACCTTCTTGCAGGGCGTCCCAGAAGAGCTCCTGCATATCCTTAGGCTTTTTGGAATAGCTTTCCGCGAGCTGGTACACCGCCCACATATCGGGATCCAGCCGGTCAAAGTCCGCCCACATATCGGGATCCAGCCGGTCAAAGTCTGTCATGTGTCTTTTCCTCCAGTGCCAAAAGTAAAACTTTGTCAAGGATTTTTCTTTCTTTTATTTAAAACTTATTTTACATTATTAGCACGCCGCAGCCCTTCACAACCCCCCCCCCCCCTGCCCCTTGAGGTAAGGGGAGGGGGGCGAGAAAAAAAATGGGGGGAGGAAAGGAGGGTAATGAAAAGATGTTGATTATACATAAATCCACCTAGTACCTGAGTGATACGCAAACCAAGAAAGAATAGTGAAACAACGGAGCAACAACAAAGGACAAAGGCCCGGTTGCAGCATTCTTTAGATTGACGATGACGATGACATGCCGCTAACAGCGCTAAGCAGCAAAGAGAAACGATGCCCAGCGTGAATAAGCACAGAGTGGCTGTATACGCGTCTTCTAGAACGCACCTAGCACGGACGGCGTACGTGAAGGGCTGCACGGAGCCTAGAATCATGGTTCCGTTCCCAGAGCTGTCATTCCTCCAATTTAAACGCGAGAGATCGTTGCAATGAATTTCGGCGTCTTTAGTAGACTCCACCCCAAGTTGTGCTCCCAGTACCAGAAACACCCACAGAAGCTGGGCTCCAAAAGCTTTTTTCTTTTTTTAATCAGCGACGTTGCAGTGAACGCGGTGGGTCAGGCCAAGCACGAGTGCCGGCGTTCCTAGCGCGAGTAGCAGCGCCAGGGCCAGGCGCCAAAAGAACGCGTAGCCATAGCTAGAGTCACGTTCCGTGGATTGAGTCTCTGGGGCCGTCGTCGCCTCGGTCTGCGTGGTTATGCTATAGGCACTAGAAGAATCAGCGGGCCCAGCGAAAGGGAAGCGAGCCGGGCCAGACAAGGAAAGCACACACCCTGTCGAGCATAGATCGACTGCCTGCAGAACTACCGGGGCGCACAAGGCCGGGATTCCCAAGCAAAGCAGGGCCAAGGACAGGACCCACAAATCCTGCGCCCACAGGTTGGTCTGTGAAGCACTAAATCTGTACTCTGCCACCACGCAAGGGTCACCTGCTTGCCGGCACTGCCCACCAACTTAGGAACTTAAGGTCCAACACAACCCAATCCGCAAGCGGCCTGGAGAGATAGAAAGAGGCGGCGCGTAGCAAAGCATGTTGGTTTTGCTACGTGTCATTGCAAACAGGCCGCAAGCGGCCTGGAGAGAGAGAGAGAGAGAGAGAGAGAGAGAGAGAGAGAGAGAGAGAAGAGAAAGAGAGAGACAGACTGACAGAAAGAGGCAGCGCGTAGCAAAGCATGTTGGTTTTGCTACGCGTTATTGTAAGCACTAGTTATACATCCGACAGCCAACATAAGGGTGGTTTGTCGTACACAGGCCAAAACATACATGCAGACCAAGCGAAAGAGAGAGAAGAGACAGACAGAAAGAGAGGAGAGACAGACAGAAAGAGAGGCAGCGCGTAGCAAAGCATATTGGTTTTGCTACGCGTCATTGTAAGCACTGGTTATACATCCGACAGCCAACATAAGGGTGGTTTGTCGTACACAAGCCAAACATACACACAACCGCAAAAAGAAAAAAAAGAAAAGAGAAGAAACATAGTCAGAAGGAGAACACAAGGATACAGTCACGCGCAGCCAATGTGAACATGTGCAGTGATCTTTTCAATGTGTACTGACTCAGAGATGGTTCGAACTAGAAGAAAAAAAAAGAGGAATTTTGATTTTCAAAATGGCTTGAAATGTAGCCAATGATTCAGCTGAAATTGGTAGGGTTTTTGGCAATGAATCGGCTGAAATTTAGGTTTAGTGCTTTCAATATATTCTTTTTTTGCTTCCATGTTGTTTCCC
Source organism: Paulinella micropora (assembly GCA_019918135.1). Classification (NCBI taxonomy): domain Eukaryota; phylum Cercozoa; class Imbricatea; order Euglyphida; family Paulinellidae; genus Paulinella; species Paulinella micropora. Next base: position 13,032 of record WBZZ01002792.1, read on the forward strand.
TGTTTCGATTTCGTTTTTCTTTTAGTTTCCATTTCGAAATTCTGTTTTGATTTCGCTTTCCTGTTTCAATGTCTTTTCTCTGCTTCGATCTCGTCGTTCTGTTTCGATTTTGTTTTTCTGTCTTGGTGTCGAAATTCCGTTTTGATTTCATTTCTCTGTTTCGATTTCGTTCCTCTGTTTTGATCTTCGTCATTTTGTTTCGATTTCCGTTTTCTGTTTTCATTTCGAAATTCTGTTCTGATTTCGCTTTTCTGTTTTGATTTCGTTTTTCTGTCTTGATTTCGAAATTATTTTGGTTTTCTGTTTTGATTTGTTTTTCTGTCTTGATTTCGTTTCTCTGTTTCGATTTTAGTTTTCTGTTTCGATTTCGTCATTCTGTTCTGATTTCTGTTTTCTGTTTTCATTTCGAAATTCTGTTCTGATTTCGCTTTACTGTTTTGATTTCGTTTCTCTGTTTCGATTTCGTTTTTCTGTTTCGATTTCGTTTCTCTGTTTCGATTTTGGTTTCTGTTTTGATTTTGTTTTTCTGTTTCGATTTCATTTCTCTGTTTCGATTTTGTTTCTCTGTTTTGATTTAGTTTCTCTATTTCGATTTCGTTTCTCTGTTTTGATTTCGTCTCTCTGTTTCGATTTCGTTTCCCTGTTTCGATTTTGGTTTTCTGTTTCGATTTCGTCATTCTGTTCCGATTTCTGTTTTATGTTTTCATTTCGAAATTCTGTTCTGATTTCGCTTTACTGTTTTGATTTCGTTTCTCTGTTTCGATTTTGGTTTCTGTTTTGATTTTGTTTTTCTGTTTCGATTTCATTTCTCTGTTTCGATTTTGTTTCTCTGTTTTGATTTAGTTTCTCTGTTTCGATTTCGTTTCTCTGTTTTGATTTCGTCTCTCTGTTTCGATTTCGTTTCCCTGTTTCGATTTTGGTTTTCTGTTTCGATTTCGTCATTCTGTTCCGATTTCTGTTTTATGTTTTCATTTCGAAATTCTGTTCTGATTTCGCTTTACTGTTTTGATTTCGTTTCTCTGTTTCGATTTTGGTTTCTGTTTTGATTTTGTTTTTCTGTTTCGATTTCATTTCTCTGTTTCGATTTTGTTTCTCTGTTTTGATTTAGTTTCTCTGTTTCGATTTCGTTTCTCTGTTTTGATTTCGTCTCTCTGTTTCGATTTCGTCTCTCTGTTTCGATTTTGGTTTTCGGTTTCGATTTCGTCGTTCTGTTCCGATTTCTGTTTTATGTTTTCATTTCGAAATTCTGTTCTGATTTTGCTTTACTGTTTTGATTTCGTTTCTCTGTTTCGATTTTGGTTTCTGTTTTGATTTTGTTTTTCTGTTTCGATTTCATTTCTCTGTTTCGATTTTTTTTCTCTGTTTTGATTTAGTTTCTCTGTTTCGATTTCGTTTCTCTGTTTTGATTTCGTCTCTCTGTTTCGATTTCGTTTCCCTGTTTCGATTCTGGTTTTCTGTTTCGATTTCGTCATTCTGTTCCGATTTCTGTTTTCTGTTTTCATTTCGAAATTCTGTTCTGATTTCGCTTTACTCTTTTGATTTCGTTTCTCTGTTTCGATTTCGTTTCTCTGTTTTCATTTCGAAATTCTGTTTTTATTTTGTTTTTCTGTTTCGATTTCATTTCTCTGTTTCGATTTTGTTTCTCTGTTTTGATTTAGTTTCTCTGTTTTGATTTCGTCTCTCTGTTTTGATTTCGTCTCTCTGTTTTGATTTCGTCTCTCTGTTTCGATTTTGTTTCTCTGTTTCGATTTCGTTTCTCTGTTTTGATTTCGTCTCTCTGTTTCGATTTTGTTTCTCTGTTTCGATTTTGGTTTTCTGTTTTGATTTGTTTTTCTGTCTTGATTTCGTTTCTCTGTTTCGATTTTGGTTTTCTGTTCTGATTTCGTCATTCTGTTTTCATTTCGAAATTCTGTTTTGATTTTGTTTTTCTGTTTTCATTTCGAAATTCTGTTTTGATTTCGCTTTTCTGTTCTGATTTTGTTTTTCTATATTGATTTCGAAATTCTGCTCTGGTTTCTCTTTTCTGTTTTGATTTTGTTTTTCTGTCTTGATTTCGAAATTCTGTTTCGATTTTGGTTTTCTGTTTTCATTTCGAAATTCTGTTCTGATTTCGCTTTTCTGTTTGATTTCATCATTTTGTTTTTTCCTGTCGCACGGGAGCGAAATCGCGGCCAGCGTGATTTCGTTTTTCTGTTTCGATCTATGTATGCATGTATGTATGCATGTATGTATGCATGTATGTATGTATGTAGGTGTTGCAGTTAAATCTGTATTGCAAGGACTTACCATGCTACTTGATGTGTGTAGCTATCTATCTATCTATCTATCTATCTATCTATCTATCTATCTATCCCAGGGGGATGCAGCAACGGCAGCAGTGCCGCCAGGTGTACAAAAGCATTGCCAGCTCCGAGCAGAGCCCCACAGATCGGTGATGGCAACAATTAGAAAACTTGGGTGCGAAAGTTGTTCTTACTACCCCTGCGACAAGTGCGGGGGAGCTTTTTTGCAGTTTTTATTAAAGAAAACGTTTCTGTTAAAAATCCATGGCAAGAGTTTCTTTTAATAATATGCACCCGTTGCTTGTGCTGAGCCAGTGCAAGCGCCCCCCGTGCTCTGCCTGACGCAGAGTATATGTAATTTTCTCAGCACCGGCAACTCCGTCAAACAGTCAAGACCAAGTGGGTCTATTTCTAGGCTGTGCAGATTGGCCAGGAGTTCTGATATTTATATAGAGGCATGGGCGCCAAGCTCTCAGTGGCATTCACGCAAGGTCAGGTGTCTGACATTCCTCAGGTTTCGAAATATGACCTCGTTATGAATCACGCACTAGTTAAGGCACAAGTCTTGCAAACCCGGCGCTAAGTGCCAGATGCGTCCCTTAGCCGGCTCTGGGATGATATCGGCCTTCCTTAGAGAGAGAGGGAGGGGGGGGGGGGGGGCGCTCCTTGCCTTGTTGTTTAGCTTACTTGATTGTATTAATAAATAAAAAAATTGCATTTTGTAGCTCACGTGCAATGGATTTGGAAAGAAGAGTCCCCCCTCGAGTTTATTCTTTCGAACAAGTAAAGCAGGCCGTCAACGACGATCACAGTGTGGTTATTCAAAAACAACGGGTCGCTGATTAAGCTAACGCCCGGCGTCAGCGCTGGCTTGTCTACCTCGAGTACTTGCTTACGCAGCATGCGGGGACAGGATTTATCCTGTCCAGACGCCCAGAGCAAGAAGTAACGAAACTTCTAAACAAGGCTGAGCTTATTGGGTTGGCTACTTCACGCTTTCATCATGACCTGGAAACACCGCAAGGGATTGAACGATGGGATGGTGGTAGCAGAGTTGATTGGGGACGTTGATTGGAACAGCTTGCTCGAGATTCCACGTTTCTGTACAACGGGGGAGCCGCGCGTCAGGTTGCAACGTGCTGTTGCGCAGGTATCGTTTTGGGAAGGACTGAGACCCCAAACTGAGAAGACCTTTTAAAAAAATAGAGGATCTAGATTTGCGCGGCATTTTGCGCCAAGGGTCCGGAGCTGGCTGGAGCACTGGCCTGGAGCAGCAGCCGTGCTCGGATTATCTGCACCCGTTGCCTGTGCACAATTAATCGCAGAACCTCTTGTTGGTACCTGTTCTGCACCCGAGCGGAGGCCGAGACAAGTTTCAGCCACACGTCCGGTTCGTATTCAAAGGTGGTAGTGGTGGGGGGCAGTCCGCCAAAGACTGCAGCTAGGGCTTGCCGAATAGCAGGCCAGTTGTCCTCCCGGAGCTGCGTGTAGCTTAGCGCAGTGGGTCCGAGCGACGACGGGTGCCGCAGAGGCCGGGCTAGTTCTGTCCCGCGCAGTTGGTCCCACGACTTTTCGCCGCACAGAAGATGCACGCTGGCCCAAAACGCGACCGCCGAGGAGCTTGAACCACGGGGTTGCAGCAGCGAAAGAGCAAGCGCGCGTCCCAGGGCCTGTGGGTCGGATGGCCAGCTCGCCACCACGGATTGCACTCTGTCTTCAAAACCAAATTCCAGGTGGTTGAGGTGTGCGTTCTGCAGGCTGCGGGTGGCCTTCTGCGGACAGGCCAGGCAGGAAGGAGGGTTGTTTGTGCTAGGAGCGGAGTCCGGCCGACGGCACGCGCAGCCACTGGCGTGCCCCCAGGGGCGTGGTGCGCTGGCGCCACAGGCCACGTGATAAACTAGGCGCTCTTGGCGACATCTCGCGCTACTATTCCCCGGCTCCTTCAGGTGGCGCATGGCGTGGAAAAGCGTTTGCCAGCGGTTCATGCATCTCAGGCAGACCCAGCCGCTAGTATCGGGGCCTAGCTCTTGCGCCAAAGCGGCTGCAAGCTTTTGCTCTCCGGCTGGCACTACCGGCGGGGTGGACTGTGCCCCCCCCACCCCACCACAAATTCTCCTGCTGCTTGAGTCGGTCTGTGTGTAGCCAGAGGGGCCCCGGCGACGTCCAAGACAAGCGCGCAAAGTTGGTTGGCCCTTCGTAGGGCCGGGGCTCGTGCTGAGCGGGACACGGCAGTGCCATTATCTGTTTTGGGGCGCGATCTAATGGCGCCGAACAAGAAAAGCTTGTTTCAGTCGGAGCTTGGGGAGGGGGGGGGCGCCCCCCCCCCCCAGCTCCGAAAAGCAGCCGGCAGCTGCCGGCGTCCCCTCTTTCTCCGCGAAAAAAGACATGGTTGAGAAGTGCGATCACAGTGTTCGGTACAAGTGGCGCAAGCCTTTTTTGAACTTGCAGCAAGACGAGGATACGATGGGGCTGCTGCGCGCGCGCGCGGACCTGCTGGTGAAGAATCTGCAGCAATGCCCCGCTGCGTGTGGACAGTCCAGGGTGGCTCAGGAGTTATTAGAGGAAATGCTCTCGTGTTTAGCAGGAGCCGTGCTAGTCACGGCCGAGTGTGGCACGGCTAAAAGAAGTGGAGGCGGAATCTTGGATACGCTTCGAGCGCTGCCCAGAGGATTCGTGCAACGACCTCCTGCGTGCTGGCACTGCCTGCCTGTGCTGGCGCGAACGGAAGCAACTCAGGAATGGGCCGAAGAAGGCAAACACACTTGACTCATGCGAGTAGGGGGGGGGGGGAGCAAAAGTAGAAAGGATAACAGTGGGCGTTTATCGTCCTCCTCCCCTCGGCTCTCCCCCTACGTAGAAGTGAGGGTGGGGTTTGTGCTTTTTTTGCACCCCGTAGACTCTGTTAGAGAGCGGCCAACAGCGCGCGGCGGTGTCTGCCTGGGTTGCCAGAGCCCAGCCCGATAGCGCCGGCTGGAGGGGAAGAACAAGAAGGCTCGGACTTGGTGGCGTGGGTTCTTTGGTGGCAGAACGACCGCTGGCAGCAACGAGGCTGGCCCGCCGATCAACAGGGCTAGACGCTTTCCCCCTCCCCCCTGACTTAGGTACGTGTCAGCTGTCGCATTTTTAAATTTATTAAAACAAAAAACTGGGTGCGCCAGCAGTGACTCTTAGGGCCTGCCGAGTCTTTTGCTTGTGGCATTTCCGGCAAGGCCAGAATTTTACGAATCTTCTTTGTAGCTCGTCCTTGTCTCTGCCAAATACGCTAAAGCAGGGTTGGAGGAGTCGCAGTCGCTGCAGCCCGTGCTTACTTGCAAGCGAAAATTCTTTGGCTAGTTTGTGTGCGCTCGAAAGCAGTTCGTAGTTTTCCTTTTTGGTGGTTGGGCTTGTTTCCTTTAGCCAACCAAGCAGCGGCTCTAATGCTTGGCTCCGGTTAGTGTCAGTGTTGATCTGTTCGGCGCCGTTAGCTAGCAGGGCCAAGTACAGCAGAGCCTGCAGCAGATTTTTCTTATTCTCAAATGCCTGTTGGAAAGCATACTTCCGGTCGCCGTGCAAGAAAGAATAGCCTGGTTGGCAAAAAACGGGGAGGTTGTCCAAAAGCCGGACTTCAACCGAAAGAACATATTCTTTTCCGGCAGAGACCAGAGCTGGCCCCCGGCGAAGATATACTGCCACGTGCGTGGGGTCCCACCCTTCGAACAGCCACAAGGGCTTGTCATCCGTGGCAGCGGCCGCAGCAGCTCTCTGTAACAACAGGGCGGAATACCTGCCCATGAGTGCAAACAGAGCCTGCCAGGCCTTTCCTGTCAGTCTGCAGGAGTTGGCCTGCGAGAGGTAGTCAGACCAAAGACCGTTGTCGTCGGGCTGTGTGTAACACAACAACTTCGCCTTCTTGTCTGACGACGACTTTGTGGACGACTGAAAAAAGCCCCGTAGCAGTTTATAATCTTTGCTCCCTTCTTCTAGCCCACCCGCCAAGGCACTGCCAAAGTCAGAGATGGAGTCGGTGGTGTACGAGGCGCAAACACCTATGTTATTCTCATACATGGCCTGGGCCCAGTCATCATTATCGAGGGGTACAAACCCGTCGGCGCGCGGGAAGCCAAACACGACGATGCAAGAACGAGCCGCTCCTTGGTCCTTGCTGCTTCGGTTCCAACACACCACGCCACGTTGCAGGTACTGTTTGTGTTCGGCCTTGCCCAAATGTGTGCACAGCAACTGTAGCGAGGTGCTACCCCCGGCAATTCCAAGAGGCACCAGATGCCCTCTGGCAAGGTTATCTACATATTCCAGCGCCTCTACTAGGCTCTTTTGAGAGTGCTTCTGGCAATGCTGGCAGGTGAGTAATTTCTTAAGCAAACTTACGTACTGCTCCGCCGCAAGGGTCGGCGGAGCTTTCCAGTCATGCATCTGCGTAAAAATCGCAGAGCCGGGATCTACTGGTTTGCTGTCAGTAATCCCGCCCCAAGGATCTTGGTGAACTCCGCGGGGTGGTGCCCTCAGCCCCGCGGAATTTGCCAGGGCCGACAGGAAGGTCATAAAGTGTCCCTGTCTCTGGAACCGCAGATTCGCGATCAGGGCTATGGAGTTGCTCAGCAATATGCCCGTACCCAAGCCAGGTTCTTGCTTGGCAGAATCCAATTCTTGCTCGAGCACACCCAGCGCAGCGTCGAATGAGTCGTGGGCCACCAACTTTTGGGAGCTGGCCACTAGAGTCACAAACATACCGAGGCCTAGCGTGCGCTGAGGCGCGGAGTCGTTCAGCAACTGGTCTACCCACCGGCGGCTGAGCTCGCTGGCAGGCGCGTTGGTCTTGTATTGGAGCAAGTCCGCATTGCCCCACAAGACCTTGCACTCCTTGTCCTCTGTGTATACTAAAAAATCACACGGGTCCAGCTTGACTAGCACCGCCTCGTCCTCGGGTGTTGACCTGCCTGACAACTCTTCAATAAAGAGTTTGCTGTAGGAAATTATGGTTTCTTTAGCAGCGCGCCAGGCATCGCTCAGGCTCATGCCAGCCCCCGCCTGGCTTTTTGGCACATAGTCAGCAAGGCTGCTGGTTGCTCGTGCGGCCTCGCCACGGAAAAGGTAGCACTTGGCCGCTGGGTTTTGCTGCAGCCCGCGTAACGCAGTGTCTGCTTTTTTTATTAATCTTTTCATTTCTTCCTTGACTTTGCTCCTGCAAACTTCGCTGGGCAGACCCGCTAAGGCCTCGGTTGAGAGTTGCTGAGCGGCTGCTGCTTTAAACCTGTTGAGTTCGGACTCTCTTACCCACACGTAGCTGTTGTCTTGGAAAGCTCCGATTCCAGCCTCGTAAAGTGCATTCGCCCACCTTAAGCGCGCATTGGCTTTATCTATGCTGTCGTAAACGACAAAGCCATAGCGCTGCACAAGTGGATTTCCACTTTGCAAAAAGGCTATGTTATATAAGCTCTGGGCGAGCCAGACGTCGTCAGCCTGTTCAGGGCCATCCTTGAACGTGCACGCGTTAGACCGACAGCCCTCCTGATGTTTTTTAGTCCTGGCGGGCACTACCAGTCGCAGTTTGTGCAGAAATTCTTTAAACCCAAATTCGTCTGTCATCCAAAAATTCAAAGACACTTGCAGTACTAGTACTTGCCTCTCCCTTTTCTTTATGTAATACTATATTAGACAACCCCTCCCCCCCCCCCCCCTCAAGCCTTCCCTTTACCCCCGCCCCTCCCCTTGTCACTCTCTCCTTTCCCCCTTCCTTTATCGACTCTTCCCCGTACTGTGCACAAAAGCTATGTTATATAAGCTCTGGGCGAGCCAGCTGTAGCGTTTTAATTTTATTACAACAAAAAAAACCTGGTCATTCAATCAAAATCGGGTTCCCAGTTAGGATCATTAGCATCATCATCATCATCAGTGAGAGTTCCATTGGCCTTTCCAAATTTGCCTGCTAATCCATCAGCCAAGTTACCGGCAAGTCCCGCTGATCCGCTCCTTTCGGCTTTCTCTTTTTGTTCTTGCAGGCGCTTACTTCTCCTTAATAACTTCTTTCCTGCTTTTAACGCATCTTCGTCAAGGGGCTTGTAAGAGGGCCTTACTACCAGCATCTTCTTCTTCTTCTTCTTCTTCTTCTTCTTCTTCGCTGCTTTTAGCATCATCGTGTTCTCCTTTTTTGTCTTCTTCTTCTTCACTTAGTTCACCCTCCTCCTTGTCGTCGTCCCCACTCTCTGGATTCAAGGTCGGAGCTTCCTGAGGAGGAAAGATTGATTGCGAGAAGAACGTTAGCTTGCCCCCGCAGGTGTAGACTAGGTACGGCATGTCTGCTTGTCGGGTTTGGCTGGGGAATGTCAGGCAGAGCTCCAACGGGAAAGACGTGCTGCCCCCTACGGACCTGTTCTCTAGCGTCAGCTCGTGCTCACTAATTCCAGAATAGTCTAGATGCCTGAGCGTGACGGCACTGGGCCTCACGCGGCCTGCGCTCGTTCGCTCTGTGCGACTACCTCCTGGTTTACAAGCGTTGGTTAGGCAGCGGATTATTGTTTTGAGATCTTGCGTAGGCCAGACAGTTGCGTAGATCGCAGTGCTCTTTCCTTTGGATTCTGGCGCGAGGTCTGGGATTTTGGACAGATAGGCAATCAGGCGAGGCCGCTGGGAGATGAAAAAACCTACTCGGCAGTAACAGCGCTCCTGAAAGACTGCTGTGCGGAGGTAATGATCTTCATCGCCACCCCTATCGGAGCGAGCTTGCGGTATTAAGGCTTTCAGCCACAACCGAAGCCACACAATGTTTGGTTTGCTTTTTGTGGCAAGTTGTTTAATCCCGTGTACCCAATCTTCTTGCATTTCTCCAATAGTATTACTGGCTTTAAGCGAATTCCACTCAGGCGCTGCGGGGTTCAGAGGCTGGAAGCTTTGTTGTGCTGGTTCTTGTATAAAGATTTGCCAGAATTCTTCTCGGCCGCGGAGCACTGGGAAATACATAGTTTCCTTGGTAAGCGGGAGCTGGCCTCAATCAACCCAAGCGATACCGATAGCTTGCGCGGCTGAGTCGGGTTCTGTCTTGTAGCAGTTTTAGTCATTTCGGACAAGAGGCGGCCCAACATCTCGAGCCCGCGGGGCGGCGGGCTGGTAAGGTTGAAAAACCAGGCGTCATTTTCCTTACCACTCATTTTCCTTACCACTCAGCATAACCCCCCCCCCTCACGTTCTTTTTCTCTGCTATTACTAACCAGAAAAAGGAGGTGGCGAGAAGGCGGGTCGGGGGGAGTGTGGGGTGGGGGAAAGGGAGGGAAGAAAAGGGGGACGGGGGAGGTTCGATGCTCTTGCCACTCCCCTCTTTCCCCCTCCCTCTCCTTCCCTTCCTGCCCTCCCTCCCCTCTCCCCCAAAAAAAGAGAGTGTAACAAGCGCAAATGAAGCAGGGCCCTGGGCACAGCTACCTGTGGCTAACGGCGTCGTGGTCTGTGTTGGTGATGATAGCCTGGACGCTGTATTTCGGCATTGTTCTTTTTTCCCAAGTACTAGACGCCGACTGATCGGAGGTTCCGTGGGGTACGGTGGCGTTCCTGCTGTTGCTAGGCTTGTGGTGGCTGTTGCAGACGCTGCAGACGCTGGTCTTGTGCTGCTCACACCACCTGCCGCCCTGCGCGCGGGGAGCGCTCGCACCTCCCGGCCACGCGGCGGTCGACACGACGTGCTTGCCGGCCTGGCTGGAGGCGAAGCTGTTGTCGCCGCTGATTTCGTGGACGACGTTGGCTACCTTTGTAGAGCTGGGCATGTTCCAGTACACCAATGCGCTCCTGACGCTGGTGGCGTTTGTAACCCAGCTCGGGCGCTGCGTGTGTTTGTACTACTTGCTTTGCTGGCAAGAAAGTTGTGAAGCGGCAACCCAAGGGCCCCGGGAGCAATTGATGATGCAGCAGGAGGAGGAGGAGGAGGAGGGGGGGGAGGAAGAGGACAGAGCGGAAGAGGACGAGGAGGCGGAGGCTCTCTCGGAGGGGCCGCGCGCGGGCCGGGGGTTGTTCTACGTGTTGTTTTACTACTTTGAACAACGCCGCAGATTTCTCAATGTGGTGTTTCTGACGCTGGTCTACATTCTGCTGCAGCACCTGTGCCTGGTCGCCTGGCTGTTTGTGGGCGGACCCCCGGTGATCCCCCGGGCGCACTTGTCGGCGGCCGCGGAGGATGTGGCGTGGGTCATGCGGGAGCTGCGCCCGGTGGCCGCCAGCGAGCCCGGCGCGGGCCCGACTGATGCTGCGTGGGAATGGCACGTTGACGGCTTCCGCCCCCTCAGCGGCGGCCCGGGGGGTGGCGCCTCGCCGGACTGGTTCCAGGCGCTGGCGGGACGCAACGCCTCGGCCCCGGCTCCGTCCTCTGCTTTTTCCTTTACCGCTTCCTCCGCGGGCGCTGACTCGGCCCTAGCGCTGCAGGCCCTGGCCGCAGGGGAGCTCTGTCACGCGCATTACACGCACTGGAGCGCGTACCTGGACGGGCGCGAGTGGTTCGAGGGGGTCCCGGCCTGGGCCAAAAGACGTGCCTGGTACAGCATCCTGCCGCCCGTGGCAGGCAGGGACTTTAGCCGTTTCGGACTGAGTAACCCCCCCCCCCGGGTCGGGCGAGAGGCCTACTGGTTGCTGCTGGTACAGCCAGCGGAGAGCGTCAAACGCCCGCCGGCGGCCGGCTCGTTTTCTCCGACGTGTATGTGGGCCTGCACCGACGGAGCCCTGGCCATCGACGGCCACCACCACGACGATGAAGACGTAGTACCGGCTGGGCCGCGCTGCTCTCCGCTAGAGGGGCAGGACACGGAGATGTTCTCGTTGCAGGTCTGGCTACGGTCTTTGGTCGTGTTTGGCGACGGGTGGGGTTGCTGGTCCGAGTTCGACGCCCCTACAGCCGGGGGCGCGCACGTGCTCGCCCCCGGCTGGGCGCTAGGCGCGTCGGCGCTGCAGGGGCTGCACTCTCCCTCACGTGAGGTAGCTTCTCTGTGCGCGGGCTTGCGGGGGGCTCTGAGCGCTCTCTGGCTGGGTGACGCTGCGGGGGGGCAACGCGCTCGGGCCCGCCTGCAGGAATGGGAAGAGATGTACCGCGTGCAAACCTACGCGGGGGGCCGAGCTATCAGGCGCCTCATAACCTAGTACACGCTCTGGGAGCTACCCGCCCGTTCCGGCGAGGGTCGCGCGCAGCTCCGTCAGGGGCTTATTGCCGAACTCGGCAGCACGGGGCGGAGCGCCGTGGATCTAGACGTGGAAGTCGCTCACTGGTTGAAAATGGGCAGGAGGCTGCGCAACCTAGGGCTCTGGCGGAACTTGCTGACGGGGCTGCTGCGGACGTTTTTCACATACCTCATCATCGGTCAGCACATGCGCAGCGTGACTCCTTGGGACCCCTTCGAGCCCATCTCACTTCAGCCCGGGCGCTCCGGGGGGGCCGGCGGCGGGGGCGCCCGGGCCGGAAGCCAGCGTCTGTGGTGGTTGAACCGCGCGGCTTTTGGTGCTGCTTTTTTTTTGGTCCTGGGCTTTTTGGGCTTGCAGATGATCTTGGGGCACATACTGGCGGGAATCCTGGGGGTTCTGAAACACGACGACGCGGCTCCCGCGCTGGCGCTAGCCGTGTGTTCTGTGCTGTCGTCCGTGATGGGCTGTTTGTTCTGGCACAAGGCCTTGTTCCCGGCCGTGCTATTCTGGCTCCAGGGCGTGGAACGCGATCTGCCGCGGCTTTTCGCACGCGACGCCCTGTTTGCGCACTCGGTGTTCTGGGCCATCCAGTGGTCTAGCCTAGCCCTGCTGCCCTTGGCCAGCCGGCTGTCCGCCTGGCCCTGGTTTCTTTCAACCAATCGGCTAGATGCCTCGCACTCCAACCCCTCGGCCATGTTTCTGCTCCTGTCCGTTGCAATCCCCTCCTTGCTGACGTTTCCTCTGCCCTCCTTGGTTACCGCAGCCCCTGCTACTACTGCAACGACGCCCACGACTGCTGGCATGGACAGACAGGACACTGCTCCGGGAGAGCCCCGCGCGGTTCGTACCGCCTTTCTAGAACGGCTGGCCTCTAAGTACCTTGAGCGAAGAGGTGTTGCTACTGGCTCCCCTCCCTGTCACGCAAGGCGTATACTGCCCACGCTGCTGCGACTGCTTGGCCTGTTTATACCAGCACGACACCACCGCCGTGGTTTCGGCGGCTGTGCAAGACTTACACCCCTTGACCTTGCCTGATATCAAAAAGTTCAGTTCCATTGTCACGGGCCCCTCTCACACACGCCCAGGTCACCGGGGAAAAGCATAACCTCTCCCCCCCCCCCCCTCTCTCGCTCTTCCCACTTCGCCTCTCTCCCTTCGCCCCCCCCCCCCCCACAGACGCCCATCCTTCCCTGGGGGGGGGGGGGCACATGCGGGAGGGAGAAGAGTTTGCTGGGGTGAATGCACACCCTACACATAAATGACGGCTGCACCCTACATGCTAAAAGTGGTCGTGCTCGGCTCGGCCGATGCGGGCAAAACCTGCTTGATCCAAAGGATCGTGGACGACAAGAGCTACGTCGACTCACCTATGACAACGACGGTGGGGGTTGACTTTAGGATTCTGCACAGAAAGATACCCAACCAGCCGTACAAGGTCTGGATGTGGGACACGGCCGGACAGGAAAAGTACATGTCCATAGTAACCAACTACTGGCGCGGGGCGGACCTGGCGCTGGTGTGTTACGACCAGAGCAATTCCAATAAACTGCAGCAAACTCTCGACACGTGGATAGAACCCGTGCAGGGAGCTATCCCAGACTACTGCCGGCTGGTGTTGCTAGGCTGTAAGAATGACGAAGCTCACGATGCGTACCAGACTGAGTTACGGCAGGAAAAGAAAAGGATTGCAGACTTTTTCGGGAACCGCGTCCACTCCACCAGCGCACTGACTAATTCGGCGGAAGAACTCTGCAAGCTGCTGGACCCTCACTTTGTCCACGCAGCGTCAGCCAAAAATAAGCGGCAGCTGTTGCTAGCCTCGCAGAGCGGCTTGCTGTCCGTAGGACAGGATTACCCGTTCAAGAAAAAGGACGCTTGCTGCAACGGTACATGAGGGCCCCAATCTCCTTTTTTTTTTTATTCATAATCATTAAAAGAGTTATCAATACTTTTGGTACCAAACAAAAAAGCCCGGACTGAGCTCCATGTGCTGCAGACCTTGCTTTTGCAGGGACAGTCTTTTCTGCATGCCCTCGAAATCACAGCTGCGCCGGACGGAGTAATAAATACTGTGACAGCCTTTTTGATCGTCCATAAAATCTTGGGGAATCAAACATTTATAATACTTTAGGCATGTGTCGGGGCTTAGCTCGGGGGGTAGCAACGGCGGGGGCATAGCGTCCAAGAGGTATTGGAGCTTGTCGTCCGTGTCAATGGATTCTGTACCTTTATTGTAGCCCACGGACTCCAGGTCCACCCGTACACCGGGGTGGTTTAGCTTGCAGCTAGACTGCGTGCTAAGCACGCAACACACGGGGGCGCCCACGCGCCTCACGCCGTCACTACCATGGTAGCCGCTAGCTTGCACTGCAAACTGACCAAAACAATTCCGTGGCCCGTCCGCGGGCGCGTAGAGGTAGGTAATGGACTTGTAACCGTCCGCGGGCTGCCGGCGACAGGTTACTTCCGGGTTTTCTCGTATATGCACCAGCTTGCTTGGATTTACAACTGGCGGCCCTTTTTTGGTCAAGTATGTGCACAGCGCAGGTTGGGGCCCATGTGGGTCAAACAAGTGCGGGTTAGCTAAGCTGAGCGACGTGCCCTCGATCAGAAGGAAAGGGAGTTTGAGTCCGACCGGGCGTTGGCTCTTTTGGCTGACTTGCCGAAACCATTGGCGCGGGACGAGCAGCAGGTAGACATGAGATCGATCACCGGATTCGGGGGGTAGCTTATCACGTCTGGGTCATTCAACCGCAAGTGTTGGCACTTGCAGGCTTCCTCTGTGCGCCTGGCCAACGCCACGCTCTCCTCGCGTGAGGCGGAGCCGCGCAGGAGCGGCGAAAAGTTGACCTTGCCTACGGTGATGGCTGCGCTGTAGTAGAACAGTGCGCAGAGGCGGACCAGCGCCAGTATGGGTGGCAGCAGCAGCACTTGGTTTGCTGTCAGCGACTCGGCCCAACACCTAAAGCGTACAAACTGTATGTAGCAGCTCAGAGCCAAGCTCTCACAGTCATCGCAGCGCCTAGCCACGTCTTGACCACTTGGCAGATCGAAGGTGTGTCTCACCTGGTCGCGCAGCCTATGCTGGTGACTAGCGTCGTCGTCGACCGCCGGGCTTGAGCAGACGTCCAGCTCGTCATCCAAGTACCACTGACAGCGGCTATAAAAACCCACCATTTCGGCCAAGACTTCACCCGCCAAGGCCAGCAGTTTGGTCCAGTGCTTGTCCAGCTCGCACGGGGGTTGTGTTTCCCCAACGCCAGGCAACAGTTCCCGTAGACACTCATAAGGCGAAGCAAACTCCTTTCTGCTCGACCAAATCTTGGCCTCGGGTAAGCCTAGGCGATGCAAGGCCCACGCACAATGGTAGGTCCAATGCGCCAACTTTTCATCTTTAAGAGCGTTGAGCCACGCCTTGCTATACGTAGCAGCAGGGTCTTTAGCTGGGTAGCTGGCAGGCAGCTGCGGGCCTGTCTTGTGTGGTGAAGGGGAAGCTCGGCGTACCCTTTCGTACAGAAGGTAAACGTACATGTCGCCGGGCATATAGTGCGCCCACGGCGTGTCGATCCAGCCCAGATTATTTCTGCGATCGCCGTTGGTAGCAAAGGGCACCTCTGGGTTTATGTTGTATCCATCAGTCTTCATGCAGCGAGCCAAAAGCTCTGTCCGAAGTTTGTCCACCAACTTGGCTTCCTCGCTATCTAAGCGGGGCCACTGTGCTTTGGCGGCTTTCTCCACCCACAGCTCTGACAAAGTGAACGAGCTGTTCTTTCTACCAACCTCGCCAAGGCCTTGGCCCAATTCCAAAGCAGGCGGCGTCCAGGCACGTATAGCCCAGCTGTGTGAGCTCTGCACCTTTCCGTGCCGTATGTTGACTAGCCCGAACAGTGAGACCGTCAGTGGCAATTTCCTGTGCTCTTCGTTCTCAATTTGGCTGGGTAGAATAAAATTGATGGTCCAGGAGTTCACGCCCTCTTGTATCTTGAGTTCGGTACTTTGCGCCCGTTGTTTCCAGCATTCCGGAAACTCTACCAAGCAGACTAATTGCTTGTAGCACGTCGCAAAACCTGCTGTGAGTTCTAACTTGAAACTATTCCCTGCACGCAACATTTAGGGGTATTTAAAGTTTAGAGGGAGGGAAAGAAGCAGAGGGAGGGAGACGGGGGGGGGGGGGAGAAAGCACCTACCCACCCCCCCCTTCTCCCCTTTCCCGCTCCGTTTCTCTTGTACCCCCCTCCCTTTCTCCCCCAAGAAGAAGAGGAGACAAGAGAGAAGGCAAGGGGCGTGCCCAATGGATACAAAAAGAGATTGGGGATCGCTTGCTAGTGAGCTTACCAGCATTCTAGATGAGTCACCTGCGTGCGAAGAAAAAGCCGACTGGGAGGGAGAGTTACGCCTGCGCAAGGAATATACACGCTACATGCTAGTAGGCGACGCCTGCGGCACCCTTTCTGTCTTACTGCGTGTACTGCGCTCGGTGGATGTCCTGGCGGCGGAGGGGGACAAGGAGGAGCAAGAGGAGGATTACAGCGAGCTAAATTGGGACCGGGGCTGCACCGGAACTTGCCTTGTTTTGCTAGGAGGTTTGTCGCTAGAGACCACCGTGTTTGGCTCCGAAGAGTTAAGAGCGCGGCTGTTGCTATGCAGGCTAGCACGACAAGCCCTGGACGTGGGCTCCAGGATCTGCGTTCTCTGCAACCAGCATGATCTTAAGCTCGTACGTAAAACGCCGTTCCCTGTGACTGCCGGGCGTTTGACGCCTGAGCATCTCTGCGCAATCATGCAGCTGCGCTGGCTGCGCACGTGCGCAGAGCTGAAGCTGGGCGACGGGCTGCTGTGCCGTGTCATGCACGGTAACGACATGCAGGTTCCTTCCCTGCAGAAAAAGCAGGTCGTCTACAGCTCAGAACTCCCGCAGGTCCAGGCACGGCTGAACAGGAGTGCCAGGGATCTAGCAGACTTGGTTAGGCCCAGCGTTCTCCTGGCTGCTGCTAACGCTAGCGCTGCTGCTAGTGCTAGCACAAAAGACGCCGCGCACAAGAAAGTACTAGAGGAGGTGGCTAAACGCCTGTCGGTCTCAACCAAGCTGACGGCACTTTTGCAGTTAAACTCTGTTGTCGAGGTCGCCGAGTTGCAGAGCTCCTGCCGAGTTGCAGAGCTCCTGGTTCGATCTTTTAGAACACAGCCCTACCAATGTCCTACGCGTGGTAGCGGGGGTTGAACTGCAGGGGCAAAAACCACGTGGCGACGCCGTCCTTTGCAGCTGGTTCCGTCACCAGCCGGTACTGCTCTCGCTAGCTGTCAACTCTCCTCGGGAGACGTGCTGCGTGATTCTAGAAGACGGAACTTCGGCTCACCTCACTAACGCTCCCATATATGGGCAAGATCAGCAGGCGAGCTGCTCCAGCACCCACGCCACTCCGCTCCCGGCAGAGCACCTGGTGCCTCTCGTGCCTGGCTACGGCTCGTGTGTGCGTGTTAAGAGCGCGGAGCCCGCTCCCTGGCCTGAGCTGCAGGCGCCGGGACTTTGCACGGACGCGTGGTGCAGAAACAAGGCCCTCAGTTTTTCCGTGGCGCGCAGACAAAAGCGACTGCAAAACCTGACAAGCTGAAAAAATCAGTCCGCTTGCGCGGGTTGAGAGGGAGAAAAAAAAGGGGGGGGGGGGGGGGGGGCAGAGAGCAAGGGAAAGAGGAAGGGGGGGGGGGAGGGAGGGGGGGGGGCAGAAGGGAGAAAGAAAGAAGAAAGTATTGAAAGCCCCCAAAAACCCGTCACTTCGTGTAATATTAAAGAGTGTGCACAGGGTCTCTTTTGGGACCGGGGTTGCCGGGGAGTCCAGAGATTACAAAAAAAATGCTCGTGTTATACTTGTTCTGCGCACTGGGCATGGCCCAAAACACGGTAGAAGGTTGGCTGAGGACCGAAGTAGAATCGGTGATAGCTACTTCGTTCGACACTAATCAGGGCTTGGGCGTGGAGGAGGTTCGGGTCAAAATTAAAGGACTAGGTTGTTCACATGCTGTATGTCAAGCAAAGGTGCGATACGTGTCCGAAGTGGCTAGTGGACAAATGTTGGAATTCAACCTCGCTGTTCCGACGCCGTACGTCGAGTACAGCGAGCTTACCCTCTTGGGCTTTTCACCGAGCTGGACGAGGTTGGTCAGCAGCGTTGTGTCTCTGACGGATGACTTTGGTTCTGGCATGCTGGTCAGGAGCGTGGAGGATTTCTTGCGCACGAGCGGGCAGCCCATTGAGCCCGGGGCGGGCGGCGTCAACAGCAGCCTGGCGCCCGAGCTCCGCTTACCACCCCCTCCGAAGCTGCCCTGGGAGACAGACAACTGCACAGGAGTGCTGGAGAGCTTTGTGCAAGCACAAGCCTTGCTCGAAGAGCAAGCGCAGAATTTGACTTCTGCGCTCGCGCCAGGCAGAAGGCGTACAATATTGCAAGCGACGGCGCCGCCCTCGGACCTGCTCGGCAGCGTCAGTTTAGACAGCATCAAGAGCGCGTGCACCGATTACTCGACGCGTTGGGCCCATTTGAGGAACCAGTCATTATACGCCTTAGCGTCGATGGAGCAGCAACAAGCCGGTGGTGGTGGTGGGGCGGGTGTGAGCGCGGTACCTGCACGCAGCAAGCTAGACGAGCTGGCGCGCGACGCGGCGGCGGTGCTGACGGACTGCCTGGCGAACGCCGCGACCGCGACGAGCAGCAAGTGTCTGAGCCTGACGGATTGCGCCGCGAACGAGCTGCAGCACATGCGCTACAACTTGGACTTGAAGCTATCGAGCGCGTACACGACGGAGCTGTTGTATCTGCGCAATGCCTACACGCGAGAGATACAAGCTTTCCGTGCAGGGGAGGGTTTTCAGGCGGATTGGGAGAAAGCGTTGGGAGCTTACAAAGAACTGGGCCAGCGCGCGGACAATGCGTCCGACGAGATCATGGGTTTGCTGGACATCGTGAACGCGAGCGCGACCACGCTGGAGGAGAGGATCCAGGATATCTCTGACTTTTACAGCAGCACCATCGAGAAGCACGCGCAGCTGATAGCGAACAACAGCGTGCTGGTTAGCCGGGCGGCCTCCGCGGCCCGCTCGGCCGTGGACTCGGCGCAGGAACTGTTTGAGGTCCTGCAGGGACAGCTTACGGCGCGGAGCTGCTGGCGGAGCGCAACAGGATTTACATGCAGACCCTGCTGGAGAAAGCGGTCGGCGCCAGCGCTGTCTGGGGGAGCTTGTCCAAGATGCTGGAAACGATCCACACGCGTGCCGAGACCAAGGCCAGCCTGGTCCGCGCGCTCTTCAGCGGCTTGCAGGACAGCATATCCGATGGCTGGAGCCCGTTGTTGCTCTCCCCCGGCCGCCGCGCGGTAGATCTGTTCGACCCCGCCACTGGCGCGGCGCGCTGGTTCCCCGTGCAGGGCCCCCGCTGGGTGTCGATCCGCCCGCCGGGTCCGGGCGTGGCTGGACGTTGCCCGGGGGTAGCTGGGGTTGCTGTGCTAGAGCGACACACGCTGTCCCTGCAGTGCAATTTAGTGCCGCTGTCGCTGGAGCAGTACTCGTTCGACTCGGTGCTGCAGACCGTAGTCTTGGTGGGCCCGCGGGGCTGCGGGAACGGGACTTGTTTTTGCAAACTGCAAAGGAACTGGCAGGTCTTGCTGGACAGCGAGGACCTGCAGCGCCAGCACTGGGTAGCCAGGACCGCGGCCTCCTTTGCCAGCCTGCTGGGTTACAACGAAAGCCTGCCGTCGGTTCTGCAGAGAGCGGAAGACGCCGACCCCTGGCTGGGAGAGACGGGCTGGACCCAGTGCGGGAGCGAAGAGGAGGTGTGGGGGTTGCCGGCCGTTGGCACAGCGCTAGCCGAAGAGTTTTGTGTAGCGGGCTCGGGCTCGGGCCCGGGCTCGGGCGGTGAGTGGGACTGGGTCAGGCAGGGGTACTGCAACAAGAGCCGGCCGCTGAACGAGTCGTGGGACAGGGCGGGGGTCCCGCCGGGCGCGCGTGGCTTGCTGTTGGGCGCGCTGGACCTGCTGTGCCAAGACCAAACGGGCGCGGCGGCCACAGCCGGGGGCATGCCGGAGCCGAGCGCCGCCAAGCTCGGGCTGTGGGTCAGTGCTAGCAGCGGGCGCGTTTTCCTGCACTTGACGTGGCCGTACCTGGCCGAGCTGAGCCGCTCTGTCCTCGACAGTCTCTCGCCCGGCCCCGGCGGTCAGAGCAGCAGCCTGAACTCGAGCTCAAGCTCGCCCGCGGCCCGTGCCCAGGCCTTTGGCAGGCTGCTGGAGGCGCAGCTGGGCACGGAGTGCCTGGTTTCGCCGGCCAGCTACCGTGCGTGGGTGGGGACGGCGGGCGGCTCGGCGCTAGGCACGCTGAACCTCGTCCACCGCCACGCGCCGGGCTCGCCCCCGGCGCTACGCTTGCGCACGCAGCTCGTGCCGTACGCCCCGCACGCCCTGGAAGAAATAGAACGCACACAGCACCCCGCGCTGCAGTTTTGGGACGACGCGCTGGCCCATGTGCCCATGATGCGGCGCCAGGGACAGCAGCTCAAGAGCGCGGCGCAGGGAGAACTCCCGACGCCTGTGGCCACGGAAACCACACGCGGCAGGCGCGAACAAACTTATGGGCTGCAGGGAGCTAGGGGTTCGGTCACGCTCAACGGCGTGGGCTTGGCGCCGGATGCCCGTGCCACAGTCCAGTTTCAGATGCAAGAGGATGTGGCGGTTGGGGTGGTGACCTCGCCAGATCTGAGCGAGGTCTGGCTGCTGAACCAACGACGGAGGAACGCAGAGGCATTTGTGCAGCCCACTGACGACGAGCTGCTGGCCGCCGGGGGCGGCGCCGGCGCGGACGGGCGCGCGATCAGCACCGCCCAGGGCGAGGTGACCCAAGCTTACTGGCGGGATGCACACGACTCCCTGCTCCGTACCTCGCTGCACTTTCTGGGCTACCCGTACTGCCTCGACAACCCCTGCCCCCTGAGAGCCACCTCGGTCGACCCGACCAACGGGCTGGTGACTTCGTACCGAGCGGTGCTCGCCGGGGCCGGGGGCTGACCCGCGCCCTATCCCCGGCCCCAATAATACCCACCCCTTTGGCGCCGCCTACAGCTTCTCGCCCGCCGGACTAGCGCCCTACCTGATCGACCTGCCCGAACGCCTAATCACCCTGTCGCCCAGCCTGCGGGCACGGGAGGGTACGCCCTTGTACTTGTTTGAACCGGCGCCGGCCGGCGCGGCCGCTGGCGGGGGGGGGCTCGCGCGCGCCGCTGCCTGGATGACGGTGGCCGACAACTGGCTCGGCTCGCTGAGCCCCACGGCGCGCGCGCAGTACCTGGCACAGTGGGGGGGGCTGGCGCGCCTGCCCTTGCGCCGCGACAGCGCGGCCCGCCTGCTGGACGCCACTCGCAACCCGTTTGCCCGGGGGATCTTTGACCCGCGCGAGGCGGGTCACTCGCTGGGGCACTTCCAGGCGGAGCTGGAGATCCCGCCACGCCCGGACATCAACGAGCTCTTCGCCGCCTTTCAGGAGGCGCTAGCCAGGCCGCTGAACGAGCGCCTGCGAGCCGAGTGGTTGGCCGGCCGCGCGCCCCGCACCGTAGACCTCAAGCTCCCGGCGCGCCTGTGCCGCACCACCAAGACCACGCAGGCAGGGGGCTCTGCGCCATCCTGCGGCACTACTATATGAATTGGCTCACAGACGGTGAGGGCGTTCGTTTCTACCCACGCAACTGGGAGCTCGAGCTGCTGGTCCGACGCACCGTTTCCTTGGCGGCCAACTCGAGCGCCACGACCAACGATACTGCTTCGGGACCGCCCGACCCCCTGAACTACTGCCCCCAAACCCTCGAGCTCCGACCCGGCACCGGCGGCACGCAGCAGCGAGGGATCCGGCTGGCCTACACCTCCCTCAACCCTACTACCGTCGGGGCCGGCGCCGTCGGGGGGGAGAGTCTCCCCTTGCGTGCTGCAGCTCGAGGCCCCGCGTCAGGTCCTGCACCAGCTCCGCCTGTCCGAGCTGCGCCGTTACCAGACGTACGACCTGGACCTGACCAACTGCCGCGCTTTGTCCACCGACGTACGGGTGCTGATTAATTGCAGCGGAGAGGCCCAGCTCGCGGTTCTCTGCTTGCAGGGAACGCTGGACGCCGGCACCGCCTCCTTGCCCTCGCTAGAAATCGCGCGGGGCAACGCACTGACCATCCGCGTCCAGCAGCAGTCTACTCCACCAGCGCACTGACTAATTCGGCGGAAGAACTCTGCAAGCTGCTGGACCCTCACTTTGTCCATGCAGCGTCAACCAAAAATAAGCGGCATCTGTTGTTAGCCTCGCAGAGCGGCTTGCTGTCCATAGGACAGGATTACCCGTTCAAGGAAAAGGACGCTTGCTGCAGCGGTACATGAGAGGCCCAATCTCCTTTTTCTTTTTATTCATAATCATTAAAAGAGTTATCAGTACTTTTGGTACCAAACAAAAAAGCCCGGACTGAGCTCCACGTGCTGCAGACCTTGCTTTTGCAGGGACAGTCTTTTCTGCATGCCCTCGAAATCACAGCTGCGCCGGACGGAGTAATAAATACTGTGACAGCCTTTTTGATCGTCCATAAAATCTTGGGGAATCAAACATTTATAATACTTTAGGCATGTGTCGGGGCTTAGCTCGGGGGGTAGCAACGGCGGGGGCATAGCGTCTAAGAGGTATTGGAGCTTGTCGTCCGTGTCAATGGATTCTGTACCTTTATTGCAGCCCACGGACTCCAGGTCCACCCGTACACCGGGGTGGTTTAGCTTGCAGCTAGACTGTGTGCTAGTAAGCACGCAACACACGGGGGCGCCCACGCGCTTCGCGCCGTCACTACCATGGTAGCCGCTAGCTTGCACTGCAAACTGACCAAAACAATTCCGTGGCCCGTCCGCGGGCGCGTAGAGGTAGGTAATGGACTTGTAACCGTCCGCGGGCTGCCGGCGACAGGTTACTTCCGGGTTTTCTCGTATATGCACCAGCTTGCTTGGATTTACAACTGGCGGCCCTTTTTTGGTCAAGTATGTGCACAGCGCAGGTTGGGGCCCATGTGGGTCAAACAAGTGCGGGTTAGCTAAGCTGAGCGACGTGCCCTCGATCAGAAGGAAAGGGAGTTTGAGTCCGACCGGGCGTTGGCTCTTTTGACTGACTTGCCGAAACCATTGGCGCGGGACGAGCAGCAGGTAGACATGAGATCGATCACCGGATTCGGGGGGGTAGCTTATCACGTCTGGGTCATTCAACCGCAAGTGTTGGCACTTGCAGGCTTCCTCTGTGCGCCTGGCCAACGCCACGCTCTCCTCGCGTGAGGCGGAGCCGCGCAGGAGCGGCGAAAAGTTGACCTTGCCTACGGTGATGGCTGCGCTGTAGTAGAACAGTGCGCAGAGGCGGACCAGCGCCAGTATGGGTGGCAGCAGCAGCACTTGGTTTGCTGTCAGCGACTCGGCCCAACACCTAAAGCGTACAAACTGTATGTAGCAGCTCAGAGCCAAGCTCTCACAGTCATTGCAGCGCCTAGCCACGTCTTGACAACTTGGCAGATCGAAGGTGTGTCTCACCTGGTCGCGCAGCCTATGCTTGTGACTAGCGTCGTCGTCGACCGCCGGGCTTGAGCAGACGTCCAGCTCGTCATCCAAGTACCACTGACAGCGGCTATAAAAACCCACCATTTCGGCCAAGACTTCACCCGCCAAGGCCAGCAGTTTTGTCCAGTGCTTGTCCAGCTCGCACGGGGGTTGTGTTTCCCCAACGCCAGGCGACAGTTCCCGTAGACACTCATAAGGCGAAGCAAACTCCTTTCTGCTCGACCAAATCTTGGCCTCGGGTAAGCCTAGGCGATGCAAGGCCCACGCACAATGGTAGGTCCAATGCGCCAACTTTTCATCTTTAAGAGCGTCGAGCCACGCCTTGCTATACGTAGCAGCAGGGTCTTTAGCTGGGTAGCTGGCAGGCAGCTGCGGGCCTGTCTTGTGTGGCGAAGGGGAAGCTCGGCGTACCCTTTCGTACAAAAGGTAAACGTACATGTCGCCGGGCATATAGTGCGCCCACGGCGTGTCGATCCAGCCCAAATTATTTCTGCGATCGCCGTTGGTAGCAAAAGGCACCTCTGGGTTTACTGCATGCAGCGAGCCAAAAGCTCTGTCCGAAGTTTGTCCACCAACTTGGCTTCCTCGCTATCTAAGCAGGGCCACTGTGCTTTGGCGGCTTTCTCCACCCACAGCTCTGACAAAGTGAACGAGCTGTTCTTTCTACCAACCTCGCCAAGGCCTTGGGCCCAATTCCAAAGCAGGCGGGCGTCCAGGCACGTATAGCCCAGCTGTGTGAGCTCTGCACCTTTCCCGTGCCGTATGTTGACTAGCCCGAACAGTGAGACCGTCAGTGGCAATTTCCTGTGCTCTTCGTTCTCAATTTGGCTGGGTAGAATAAAATTGATGGTCCAGGAGTTCACGTCCTCTTGTATCTTGAGTTCGGTACTTTGCGCCCGTTGTTTCCAGCATTCCGGAAACTCTACTAAGCAGACTAATTGCTTGTAGCACGTCGCAAAACCTGCTGTGAGATCTAACTTGAAACTATTCCCTGCACGAAACATTTCTGGTATTTAAAGTTTAGAGGGGGGGAAAGAAGCAGAGGGAGGGAGAGGGGGGGGGGGGGAGAAAGCACCTACCCACCCCCCCCCTTTCCCGTCCGTTTCTCTTGTACCCCCCTCCCTTTCTCCCCCAAGAAGAAGAGGAGACAAGAGAGAAGGCAAGGGGCGTGCCCAATGGATACAAAAAGAGAATGGGGGTCGCTTGCTAATGAGCTTACCAGCATTCTAAATGAGCCACCTGCGTGCGAAGAAAAACTGACTGGGAGGGAGAGGTACGCCTGTGCAAGGAATATGCACGCTACATGCTAGTAGGCGACGCCTGCAGCACCCTTTCTGCCTTACTGCGTGTACTCCGCTCCGTGGATGTCCTGGCGGCGGAGGAGGACGAGGATGAGCAAGAGGAGGATTACAGCGAGCTAAATTGGGACCGGGACTGCACCGGAACTTGCCTTGTTTTGCTAGGAGGTTTGTCGCTAGAGACCACAGTGTATGGCTCCGAAGAGTTGAAAGCGCGGCTGTTGCTATGCAGGCTAGCACGACAAGCCCTGGACGTGGGCTCCAGGATTTGCGTTCTCTGCAACCAGCATGATCTTAAGCTTGTACGTAAAACGCCGTTCCCTGTGGCTGCCAGGCGCTTGACGCCGGAGCCTCTCTGCGCAATCATACAGCTGCGCTGGCTGCGCACGTGCGCAGAGCTGCAGCTGGGCGACGGGCTGCTGTGCCGTGTCATGCACGGTAACGACATGCAGGTTCCTTCCCTACAAAAAAAGCAGGTCGTCTACAGCTCAGACCTCCCGCAGGTTCAGGCACGGCTGAACAAGAGTGCCAGGGATCTAGCAGACTTGGTTAGGCCCAGCGTTCTCCTGGCTGCTGCTAACGCTAGCACAAAAGACGCCGCGCACAAGAGAGTACTAGAGGAGGTGGCTAAACGCCTGTCCGTCTCAACCAAGCTAACAGCACTTTTGCAGTTAAACTCTGTTGTCGAGGTCGCCGAGTTGCAGAGCTCCTGGTCCGATCTTTTAGAGTTGCAGAGCTCCTGGTCCGATCTTTTAGAACACAGCCCTACCAATGTCCTGCGCGTGGTAGCAGGGGTTGAACTTCAGGGGCAAAAACCACGTGGCGACGCAGTCCTTTGCAGCTGGTTTCGTCACCAGCCGGTACTGCTCTCGCTAGCTGTCGACTCTCCTTGGGAGACGTGCTGCGTGATTCTAGAAGACGGAACCTCGCTGACGCTCCCATATATGGGCAAGAGCAGCAGGCGAGCTGCTCCCGCACCCACGCCACTCCGCTCCCGGCAGAGCACCTGGTGCCTCTCGTGCCTGGCTACAGTTCGTGTGTGCGTGTTAAGAGCGCGGAGCCCGCTCCCTGGCCTGAGCTGCAGGCGCCGGGACTCCGCACGGACGCGTGGTGCAGAAACAAGGCCCTGGTTTTTCCGTGGCGCGCAGACAAAATCGACTGCAAAACCTGACAAGCTGAAAAAACCAGTCCGCGCAAGCAAACTGAGAGGGAGAAAAAAAGGGGGGGGGGAGAGAGTAAGGGAAAGAGGAAGGGGGGGGGGGGGGGGGGGGCAGAAGGGAGAAAGAAAGAAGAAAGTATTGAAAGCCCAAAAAACCCGTCACTTTGTGTAATACTAAAGAGTGTGCACAGGGTCTCTTTTTGGGGGGGAGAGGTTGTTGGGGAGTCAAGAGATTACAAAAGAAATGCTCTTGTTATACTTGTTTTGCGCACTGGGCATGGCCCAAAACACGGTAAAGGGTTGGCTAAGGACCGAAGTAGAATCGGTGATAGCTACTTCGTTCGACACTAATCAGGGCTTGGGCGTGGAGGAGGTTCGGATCAAAATTAAAGGACTAGGTTGTTCACATGCTGTATGCCAAGCGAGGGTGCGATACGTGTCCGAAGTGGCTAGTGGACAAATGTTGGAATTCAACCTCGCTGTTCCGACGCCGTACGTCGAGTACAGCGAGCTTACCCTCTTGGGCTTTTCACCGAGCTGGACAAGGTTGGTCAGCAGCGTTGTGTCTCTGACGGATGACTTTGGTTCTGGCATGCTGGTCAGGAGCGTGGAGGATTTCTTGCGCACGAGCGGGCAGCCCATTGAGCCGGGGGCGGGCCGCGTCAACAGCAGCCTGGCGCCCGAGCTCCGCACACCACCCCCTCCAAAAGCTGCCCTGGGAGACAGACAACTGCACAGGAGTGCTGGAGAGCTTTGCGCAGGCACAAGCCTTGCTCGAAGAGCAAGCGCAGAGTTTGACTTCTGCTCTCGCGCCAGGCAGAAGGCGTACAATATTGCAAGCGACGGCACCGCCCTCGGACCTGCTCAGCAGCGTCAGTTTAGACAGCATCAAGAGCGCGTGCACCGATTACTCGACGCGTTGGGCCCATTTAGGAACCAATCATTATTCGCCTTAGCGTCGATGGAGCAGCAACAGGCCGGTGGTGGTGGTGGCGCGGGTGTGAGCACGGTACCTGCACGCAGCAAGCTAGACGAGCTGGCGCGCGACGCGGCGGCGGTGCTGACGGACTGCCTGGCGAACGCCGCGACCGCGACGAGCAGCAAGTGTCTGAGCCTGACGGATTGCGCCGCGAACGAGCTGCAGCACATGCGCTACAACCTGGACTTGAAGCTGTCGAGCGCGTACACGACGGAACTGTTGTATCTGCGCAATGCCTACACGCGAGAGATACAAGCTTTCCGCGCAGGGGAGGGTTTTCAGGCGGATTGGGAGAAAGCGTTGGGAGCTTACAAAGAACTGGGCCAGCGCGCGGATAATGCGTCCGACGAGATCATGGGTTTGCTGGACATCGTGAACGCGAGCGCGACCACGCTGGAGGAGAGGATCCAGGATATCTCTGACTTTTACAGCAGCACCATCGAGAAGCACGCACAGCTGATAGCGAAGAACAGCGTGCTGGTTAGCCGGGCGGCCTCCGCGGCCCGCTCGGCCGTGGACTCTGCGCAGGAACTGTTTGACGTACAGCTTACGGCGCGGAGCTGCTGGCGGAGCGCAACAGGATTTACATGCAGACCCTGCTGGAGAAAGCGGTCGGCGCCAGCGCTGTCTGGGGGAGCTTGTCCAAGATGCTGGAAACGATCCACACGCGTGCCGAGACCAAGGCCAGCCTGGTCCGCGCGCTCTTCAGCGGCTTGCAGGACAGCATATCCGATGGCTGGAGCCCGTTGTTGCTCTCCCCCGGCCGCCGCGCGGTAGATCTGTTCGACCCCGCCACCGGCGCGGCGCGCTGGTTCCCCGTGCAGGGCCCCCGCTGGGTGTCGATCCGCCCGCCGGGTCCGGGCGTGGCTGGACGTTGCCCGGGGGTAGCTGGGGTTGCTGTGCTAGAGCGACACACGCTGTCCCTGCAGTGCAATTTAGTGCCGCTGTCGCTGGAGCAGTACTCGTTCGACTCGGTGCTGCAGACCGTAGTCTTGGTGGGCCCGCGGGGCTGCGGGAACGGGACTTGTTTTTGCAAACTGCAAAGGAACTGGCAGGTCTTGCTGGACAGCGAGGACCTGCAGCGCCAGCACTGGGTAGCCAGGACCGCGGCCTCCTTTGCCAGCCTGCTGGGTTACAACGAAAGCCTGCCGTCGGTTCTGCAGAGAGCGGAAGACGCCGACCCCTGGCTGGGAGAGACGGGCTGGACCCAGTGCGGGAGCGACGAGGAGGTGTGGGGGTTGCCGGCCGTTCGCACAGCGCTAGCCGAGGAGTTTTGTGTAGCGGGCTCGGGCTCGGGCTCGGGCTCGGGCGGTGAGTGGGACTGGGTCAGGCAGGGGTACTGCAACAAGAGCCGGCCGCTGAACGAGTCGTGGGACAGGGCGGGGGTCCCGCCGGGCGCGCGTGGCTTGCTGTTGGGCGCGCTGGACCTGCTGTGCCAAGACCAAACGGGCGCGGCGGCCGCAGCCGGGGGCGTGCCGGAGCCGAGCGCCGCCAAGCTCGGGCTGTGGGTCAGTGCTAGCAGCGGGCGCGTTTTCCGGCACATGACGTGGCCGTACCTGGCCGAGCTGAGCCGCTCTGTCCTCGACAGTCTCTCGCCCGGCCCCGGCGGTCAGAGTAGCAGCCTGAACTCGAGCTCAAGCTCGCCCGCCGCCCGTGCCCAGGCCTTCAGCAGGCTGCTGGAGGCGCAGCTGGGAACGGAGTGCCTGGTTTCGCCGGCCAGCTACCGTGCGTGGGTGGGGGCGGCGGGCGGCTCGGCGCTAGGCACGCTGAACCTCGTCCACCGCCACGCGCCGGGCTCGCCCCCGGCGCTACGCTTGCGCACGCAGCTCGTGCCGTACGCCCCGCACGCCCCGGAAGAACTGGAACGCACACAGCACCCCGCGCTGCAGTTTTGGGACGACGCGCTGGCCCATGTGCCCATGATGCGGCGCCAGGGGCAGCAGCTCAAGAGCGCGGCGCAGGGCGAACTCCCGACGCCTGTGGCCACGGAAACCAGACGCGGCAGGCGCGAACAAACTTATGGGCTGCAGGGAGCTAGGGGTTCGGTCACGCTCAACGGCGCGGGCGTGGCGCCGGATGCCCGTGCCACAGTTCAATTCCAGATGCAAGAGGATGTGGCGGTGGGGGTGGTGACCTCGCCCGATCTGAGCGAGGTCTGGCTGCTAAACCAACGACGGAGGAACGCAGAGGCCTTTGTGCAGCCCACCGACGACGAGCTGCTGGCCGCCGGGGGCGGCGCCGGCGCGGACGGGCGCGCCATCAGCACCGCCCAGGGCGAGGTGGCCCAAGCTTACTGGCGGGACGCGCACGACTCCCTGCTCCGTACCTCGCTGCACTTTCTGGGCTACCCGTACTGCCTTGACAACCCCTGCCCCCTGAGAGCCACCTCGGTCGACCCTACCAACGGGCTGGTGACTTCGTACCGAACGGTGCTCGCCGGGGCCGGGGGGGGCGACCCGCGCCCTATCCCCGGGCCCAATAATACCCACCCTTTTGGCGCCGCCTACAGCTCCTCGCCCGCCGGGCTAGCGCCCTACCTGATCGACCTGCCCGAACGCCTAATCACCCTGTCGCCCAGCCTGCGGGCACGGGAGGGCACGCCCTTGTACTTGTTTGAACCGGCGCCGGCCGGCGCGGCCGCTGGCGGGGGGGGGCTCGCGCGCGCCGCTGCCTGGATGACGGTGGCTGACAACTGGCTCGGCTCGCTTAGCCCCACGGCGCGCGCGCAGTACCTGGCACAGTGGGGGGGGCTAGCGCGCCTGCCCTTGCGCCGCGACAGCGCGGCCCGCCTGCTGGACGCCACTCGCAACCCGTTTGCCCGGGGGATCTTTGACCCGCGCGAGGCGGGTCTCTCGCTGGGGCACTTCCAGGCGGAGCTGGAGATCCCGCCACGCCCGGACACCAACGAGCTCTTCGCCGCCTTTCAGGAGGCACTAGCCAGGCCGCTGAACGAGCGCCTGCGAGCCGAGTGGTTGGCCGGCCGCGCGCCCCGCACCGTAGACCTCAAGCTCCCGGCGCGCCTGTGCCGCACCACCAAGACCACGCAGGCAGGGGGGCTCTGCGCCATCCTGCGGCACTACTATATGCATTGGCTCACAGACGGTGAGGGCGTTCGTTTCTACCCACGCGACTGGGAGCTCGAGCTGTTGGTCCGACGCACCGTCCCCTTGGCGGCCAACTCGAGCGCCGCGACCAACGACACTGTTTCGGGGCCGCCCGACCCTCTGAACTACTGCCCCCAAACCCTCGACCTCCGACCCGGCACCGGCGGCACGCAGCAGCGAGGGATCCGACTGGCCTACACCTCCCTCAACCCTACTACCGTCGGGGGGGGGAGAGTCTCCCCTTGTGTGCTGCAGCTCGAGGCCCCGCGGTGTCAGGTCCTGCACCAGCTCCGCCTGTCCGAGCTCCGCCGTTACCAGACGTACGACCTGGACCTGACCAACTGCCGCGCTCTGTCCACCGACGTACGGGTGCTGATTAATTGCAGCGGAGAAGCCCAGCTCGCGGTTCTCTGCTTGCAGGGAACGCTGGACGCCGGCACCGCCTCCTTGCCCTCGCTAGAAATCGCGCGGGGCAATGCACTGACCATCCGCGTCCAGCAGCAGTCTGAGCTAGCCCCGCTCTACCGTCGGCTTGGGGAGACCCTCTCCGGCCTAGCCATCAGCGGTTCTGACGGCAGCCCCGGGGTCATAAACCTGGATGACCTCAACGCGGCCGCCGAGGCCTCCCTGGCTGACTACTCGGTTTCAGCGACGGTCCAGACTCAGACCAGACAAGCCCTCACTGCGCTGAGCTCGCAGGCGCAGCAACTGGAGGTCAGTATCAACAGCAGCGCCGCAGCGCTCGGCCGCCAGTACACGGTGCTGATTGCGGAAGCCAAGCGCAACGCAGCCGAGCTGAAATCCAACATAAGCACACGCCAAAACAACTCACGGGAGTTAAAAGCTATGTATAACCAGGGCGCGGCGCTAAGAAACAGTCTAAGCGAAGATCTGGACGATCTGCGCCAGTACGGCTCCAACCTCAGCACACAGATGCTGGCGGTGCTGCAAGATCTGCAGAACACTCTAACCTTGCAATACTCCTGTCCACCGGGCGTGACGGCAGAGACACTGTCCGCCTTTCTGAACCTGACGACGGATTACTGCTACCGGCCACTGCCGCCCACGAACTACTCCTCGGGCCCGTGCCCTTGTACCCGTGAGAAAGAAACCAAGCTCTTTTTTGGTTTTTGCAGCAAACCCGACGAAGACGGCAGCTGCGAATCGTGCGCAAACCCGGCAGGCGGGATCCTGTCCGGCCTCTTGATTGGCTCACTTTGCTGTTTTTTCATGGGCGGCATCGGCGGCCTCGCCGCCCTCGTGGTGGCCCACCGGGGCGGGGCGCGGGAACTGCCCGATAGACCTATAGGCAACCGCCTGTTCTGGGGGCTCTTTCTGGGCGTTAATCAGCTCCTGGGGTTTAGTCTGTTAATTACCATGCTAAACCTAAACCGCTAGCGCCCAGCCCGCTAGCGCGGGCCGGAAGGAGAGAATGCCAAGAAACAAAAAGTGTTTTAATAAAAAAATCAAGTCTCAAATTATGCAAATTTGTGCAGCACGCGACGACGATTTTGGTAGCACCAGCCTACACGCAAGCTCCTGCGCCTCTTGATCTCCGACATGTCCAAGAATGACATGTACCGCTGGTGCGGCTCGCTCCAATAGCCACTCGTGTAGTGGATCGCGGGCGGGCCGAGCATTCTAACCACCGACGCCCGGAAGTGTGGGCTACACTCTAGCATGTTGGACGTATCGAGTAGCTCCTGCCATGCAGTGTCGGCCGGAATAAGGCCCAACGCTTGGCCGGGCCTGGCAAGCAGCAAAGGCGCCAGCAGGCGCGGCTCAAAGCTAAGCTGGAGGCTCGGCAGGGGCTGGCGGGGTGAAACGGTCACACTTGTCATTTTCGCTTGCCTCGTCCCGGACAGAAAAAGAGAGAGGAAAAGAGGAGAAGAAAAAAGGCAGCGTGCCATTAAAGCTTTCTCCTCCTCTCTCCCCCCCCTCCCTCTCCTCTTTTCCAGCACACCCCCCCCCTCTCCCTCTTTGCCAGCACACCCCCCTCTCCTCTTTGCCAGCACACCCCCCCCCTCTCCTCTTTGCCAGCACACCCCCCCTCTCTCCTCTTTTCCAGCACCCCCCCCCTCCCTCCCCCTCCCCCTCTCTCATTCACATTCCCTCGGGCCTAGCAGAAACTGCTGCCTAGGAGATTACCTCGGGTATTCCATAGTAGACGGCATGAGAATAGTAAGATCTGTCCATTCTGTTAGGCATGTGTGCCATACAGCAATGGCGTATGCCTTGGACTTTACTATCAGAGGTCTCTTTTACCGCTCTATACAAAACCATTAATGCCTGCGGTCCGTTCTGTCTGCTTGGGGTGTTCGTAGGAACCACTGCGCATAAACCTGTCGGGCAGTTTGGGGATAACATCATTCTCCTGTACACGCGAGTCAACCTACACTTAAATTTACCTTCTCGGCT
>WBZZ01002793.1:32500-35000 GCA_019918135.1 Paulinella micropora
AGGCCTCGGTCCAAGTAGCCAACAGCCTCGTCGACTCACCAACTAGCGGACGTGCAAGCGGGGTGGCATTTGAACCAAGTTTGAAAGATCCCTCTCTCGTATAAAGGAGGCCCGCCTTCTCTACCTGACCACGTGCCAGTCTTGAACATCAACAATAAGCATGCGCTCACGCTATACACAGAAAGCAAGCACGCTAATATTTCGCTCAGCAAACATCCATCGATACAAATCAAGTATGACTTGCATGCCTCGCGTTGGAGAATAAGCTTTGGCAATGCATGCGCATGCAGGCACACAGTCACCCACAACACAAAACTGTCTATCTCCCGTCAACATATGCATCTCCCACACCCCAGGCAAATAATTGAATAGCTCACGTCTAAGGCAGCATTTTCTCCAGAGTCACAAATGAATATCTCCTCTTCTTTCTCGTTCCAAGGTTCAGCTAAGAAAGATCCTTGCGATTGTCCGTCTGATGCGACGAGCCATGCGCGGCCCCACGGCGAACTCTTGCTCTTGTTCGCATCGCACCAGATAGTGATACATTTATGGTCGCCAGTCCATAATAGAGTCTGCGGATCAAAATGTCCTTCTCGGTGATAGTCAACGATTGGGAATTCTCCTTTGGTATGCTCGAGAAGGCGCGCTGCCCAGAGTGCACCGTCGCGCACGCGGCGACTCACCCTTCCGCCACAAGAACATCTTCGGACCATGGCTGTATGACACTCATGCATGTGACCAATCAAAGGTCGCAACCACGCAACGACTGTCGCGAGCCACGTGAGAAGTCCTTTGTAAGATGCATACTTGTCGGTCTGCACCCAGCTGACTGTCGCCAGGCCATGAAGATCTCCAAGACTAACTCAAGCCTCGCGTCCAGTATAATAACCAGCCAACGTACTGTATCAACGATCCAGCAGAGGAACTTGTAGCGCTATGCGCAGAACACCTCATGCAAGTCCAGACCAATGTCCTTGCAAAAGGATGTGAGCTTGTGCAACTCCGAGCGTGCCTCTACTTCAGTTGCCGCTTGGTTGATAAAGTTGTCAATGTAATTGTCGAGCTCGATTGGGTCGGGCAGGTATTTTGCAACGATTCTGAGGATGGCCACGACGCGCACGAAGTTGTCACCCGCTGCAGCCTGACCAAACTTGCCACAGAGCTCGAAGAAAAAATTACGAATTCCGTCACTGTCCCACACCGAGGAAACTTGCTGGTACAGGTCTTGCTGTCGAACTCCAAGTTGCCGATATGACGTCACCCCCGTAGCCCCAACACCCTGGTCCTAGCGCAGCTAATTTAGAAATGTGTTGG
The DNA here is from genome assembly GCA_019918135.1 of Paulinella micropora. Taxonomy (NCBI): domain Eukaryota; phylum Cercozoa; class Imbricatea; order Euglyphida; family Paulinellidae; genus Paulinella; species Paulinella micropora. The sequence goes on from WBZZ01002793.1 coordinate 33,815, forward strand.
GCGAAAGTAAAGTAGTCGACACCAGTTTCCAAGCGGGGCGTAAGGTCATTGACAGACAGTCCACGTGGGTAGGAGCCGTGATTGATGTTGAGGATAGACAACGAAGAATGATTCCATTTACACTTAGGGATTCTGAACTTTCTAGCAATGATAGCCTGGTGAGAGCATGAAGGATTTGGAAAAGTTAGCATGTCAAACGGCTCAGCTGCATTTCTTTCTGTCACTCGCTTGAGTACTGCTGCATATCGCTTGGCCTCGACTTCATCGTCGCCACGAACGGAATAATCACACACAAACTCACCAACCCCCCGATATTCTGTGTGCTGCGCTTCGCAACAGGCTAAGAACCACTCTTTGTCTTCAGCAGACAGCATGGAGCACGCAGTCACCAAAACCGCAATCGTTGCAAGTTGAGCTTTGTTGCATAGGGCTTGACCACAAAATCTACCGGTGGCAGACAACGTCGCTTACTCTTTTTGATATGATTCCGCTCTGCAATTGACGGAAGAAAGATAATGTCGCGTCCCCTGCCACGCGTTGCTAGAAAGTCTGCCAAAACAAACCTAGGGGAGCTGACAGGAGGAGGACGTTCATCGTTGCGGCTTGCAGGCAACCAGACGTGAGTAGCACACTGTTAATATTCCCAGTTGTCCATAGGTACGCCAGTAACAGTCAGTACAACTGTTTTTGCATTCACCAGTGTGATGATCGTAGTCGGAGCTGAAGTCCACTCCCACGGGGCTAACCAGAAGGGAAGCAATGGCATGGCAGCACTGCTCACGTTGAAGCAAGGCGCCGGAGGGACTGTTGCACGTTGGACATCACCAAACGTATCGGGAATCCTGATATCAGCGCGCTCAGCAGACTTGGGAAGAAAAATAAACTTCGCAATAGAGCCGATTGCATCTTCTGCCTCGTAGCGTACGCGCTCCCACATTCATTGCAAAATGCAATTCGGGGAAAAGGTACAGGTGGGAATGAGGAAAGGGGATGCATCAGCAAGGGCAGGAAAAAAAAGAGAAATAGAAAGTGATACAGGAGAATTCGAAGAAGAAAGAGGATGAGATGGAATAGGAGGAAAAATAGAAAAAAAATAGAAAAAGATGAATGAGGGGGAAGAAAGGAGGGGGTACGCAAGAAAAGCGTTTTTCTTGCGAACGACGAGAGGATTTTACCACTACCGCAT
>WBZZ01002793.1:45000-60000 GCA_019918135.1 Paulinella micropora
GCGCCGCCCGCCGCAAACGCTCCGCACTCAAAGAGCGCGCCAGAAAGAGTGTAATCCACTTGCTTGTCTTAGGGCTGATGCCGAGAATCATCCTCATGGGGCGCAGCATTGCTGCCTCCAGCTTGGTGAGCTGCGATACGGGGGCACGCCAGACATCGAAGGCGTACTTCAGCTTGGCCCCCACAAGTTGATTCCAGCACATGAGACGATACCTAGCTTGTATCTCACCTGCACACCACAAAGAGTACCAACCTGCGGTGGCGACTTCAGTGACACGCGTAGCCCGCAGGGCCTGCTCCTTCCACTTCAGGTCGTCGGTGATAACCACTCCCAGGTACTTGTACTGACTGGTGACACAAAGCTTCTGGCCGCGAAACCACACCACGGGCTCACCTCGCTCCCTGATACTTGGTCGTTTCGCCTTGCTCGACGTGTAAATGGGCATGATTTCCGTCTTGCCGGGCTTCAAGTTGACTTCCAGCCTGTAATCTTCCGCGAACTTGGCCACAACATTGACCATCTTCTGGAGCTCGGTGCGACTGTGAGCGATGAGGGCCACGTCGTCCGCGTATAGAAGTGCCTTGATGTCGTTCAGCCGCTTCACATCCGTGATCTTGAGGGCACTCGCCAGCCGATCACACAGCTCATCCATAAAGACGTTGAAGAGTGTGGGAGAGAGAGGGGACCCCTGTTGGACGCCTACACCCTCCAGGACTTCGGGGGTGAGTGCTCCATCAACTAGCACTTGCGACGAAGTCTGCTCGTAGCACCTGCGTAGCGTGCGCCAGAACTTGCCCCTTACACCCAGCTTCCAGAGCCTCTCAAATAGACCATCTCTCCAAACAGACGGGAAAGCCTTGCGTAGATCGACGAACAGGACATACGACTCCCGCTTCTGCTGCTGACGCCCCTTCAACCTCTGCCAAAGGGTAAAGACCTGATCCGTAGTGCGACGCCCCGGGCGGAAGCCTCCCTGCTCTGGACGTAGCTTATCCGGGCCATCCACGAAGAGCGTCAGACGAGTAGCTAATAAGGACAGATACAGCTTACCAAGGCAACTAATAATCGAGATATCCCTCCAGTTGTCAGGATCCGTAGGATCCCCACCCTTGGGGATATTGACGATGATTCCCTTGCCCCAAGCTTTTGGAGTCCTCTCGGCTTCTCGAATCCAGTTGAAGTACTGCGTTAAGTAGCCATTGATGTAGGCGCCGCCATACTTGAGCATCTCGTTCTTCACTTTGTCCTCGCCACAAGCTTTGTGGTTATTCAGGGCACGTTGCCTTGCAAGGACCTCCTCTTGCGTGAACGGCTTGTCCAGCTCTTCGCAAGTGTCTTCACCTACTTCGTGCTCCTTCATAGCCCGGGCCACCTCATCTCTGAAGCGATCGTTCCAGTGGAACTGCCGCTTAGCTTCGGCTTCCTCCCACTCCAGCGAGCCTGCTTCTGCACAGCACTCCACCACAACAGCCGCACTTGCCGGATTTTCCCGTGGCTTCACCGAATTTCTCCGAAATTCCTCCCACCGAGCGACCTTTTCCGGCAGCGTACACGCCAGTGAGCCATCCTCCCTTTGCACCGGCGCGGAGACCTTCGTTCTGCGTGCCCCGCCAAGCCGCTTCGCGAGTAGCCAAAAGCGCTTTGAGGATTGCTCGCGTTGACATTTGACCGCTTCTTCCTGCACTTGCTTGAAGGAGGCGGACTTCTTGGCCCGAGTTGCCTTCCGAATTTGCTTGCGGAGCCGTAGCCAATTCAGACGGGCTTCCGCATTCGATTCATCCCTCCTGTATGCTGCGTAGGCCTCCCGGCGCTGCTGAATGAGCTCCTTTAGCTCCCCGTCGAACCAATTGTTGGTGAAACGGGGTCGTATACATCTGGAGCCAAGGACCCGGTGCGCCGCCATTCGGAAGGACTGCGCCACTCGCTCGGTGACGTCATCTACCACCCGTTGGCTGTCGGCACCACCCGATAGGTCAAGCTCAGGCAGCTGATGCACTCCGAGCTTCTGTGGGCAATGCTGGAATACGTCATCGAACTTGTCGCGTAGATAATCCAGCGCTTGCTTCGCAGCGTGATCATTACCCGAGACACCAGCACCAATAAGCTTATCAACACGAAAGGACCTGTAAGGTTTCGCAGCCCGCTTTGGCCGGCGCTGGCCGCTCCACGTCAGTTCGGCCCATACTGCCTTGTGGTCCGTATCAAGATCATCTTCGCATACTCCGAACTTTGCTCCAGATGCCAAGCCAGGCGACGCGCAGATGTAATCGAGGAGGTGCTTGCCTGTGCCCATGCCGCGCTGCTCACGCCGGGACCACCAGTAGGACCCTTCCACTGGGCACGAGAAGCCGCTCAGATTTCGCAGGCCCGTAGCGACGAGGACAGCCGCGAGTCTCTTGCCGTTCTCCGAACGTACCGGTGCTCCCTTATCATCGACCTCCCCGTGCTGACCGACGATGCCCTCCTCTTTTCGGCTGCATGCCGGCCCGAGCTTCGCGTTGGCATCCGCCACCGTGACCACAAGACCTTTGGCTCCAAAAAAAGCTATAGCTGCCTGCCAGGCCGCATACGACTCTGACGACTCTTCTTCCTGCGTTTCCTGGGGAAAGTAGCCGTTGCCCACATAGATATCCTGAGCGCCGGTAACACCCGAGGCGATACGCATCCACACTTGCTGCCGGTGGTCGACGGGGGCTGACACCAGGTTGCAATACGGACCAAGGAAGTTAGCCACCGCGAATAGAACCCCACCCTTGCAGCGATTTTTCTCGCTGACCTCCGCAGGTTTTCCAAAAATCCGGAATCCATCCAGGCTGCATTTGGAAAGTTGCTTCTTGCCCATGCGGTGCTCCTGAGCCCCGATGACTAGCCAGCCCTCGTGCTTGTAGAATGATGCCCATTCCGCCGTGCCTACGTTGTCGTATCCCGTTTTACCCTGCCAGTTGTGACTCGCGACGAGTAGCTTGAAGCCGGTATCGAACTGCTTGGAGCGGTGCTTCTTGGCTCGTTTCCGGACCCGACGGCCGCGCTTGGCTTCCGCCCTCGTGCTGCCCCCCTCTGCAGGTGCTTGCGCAGGTTGGTCCCCCACTGCACTGGCCGCCGAATGTAGGGGCACCACATGCACATCAGCACACTCAGACACACACTTAGGTGCATCGGCAGCCAATTCCGAAGACACCACCTGCACATCATCGACACATTCTTCATGCAGAGGCAAGACGCGATATCCCGTCGCAGCTTCCTCCTTCCGGACCGCCGCTTCCCCACGCAGATGGATGCGAATAAGCCTTCGGACACGTTCCCTGTCCCTGAACCTGCGCCCAAGGGCCACATTGACCCCTCTGCCGAAGAATTTGAGATGTTTGAGTTGCTGCAACGCCGTCTGCCTGCTGTCATCGTCCTCGTAGACCAGCTCCAGGTGACGAGACATTCGCTGGCCTTGCCACTCCATTACCGGGACCACCAGACCAAGACCGCTCATTTTGGAGGCGATCTCCTGTAGATTGGCGCGTTCTGAGAGCCCCCAGACAATCAGATTACGCCCGTCCTTGTCGTACCGATCTACCCGCCGGTACCGTCGAGGCGGCGGTGCCATCTGCCATATAGCGCCGCTCGCCTTATGTTGAAGCGCCGACCCGTGTGCCAGGTTTGGGGAGGAAGGATGAGGCGCAGCTAAGATAGCCTCTCCACGTGGTTCAGGAATTCCGTCATATACGAGAGCCCTCATCCTCCCATCCTGGGACATCGGGCCAGAGCCCGTCGAAGAGGCATTCCCACGGGGATTGTCCAGGTCTTCGGCGATTCTACCTTGTCCCATAAGGGCCACAGTGGTAGCTCCGTGCTTCGCGTATTTGTAATCCATTGAGAGTAGTAGACGGCCAATGTCGCTGGCCATCACCGCCGCGCCTCTTTACGCCGAGGAAAGCGCCCGTCCATGCAAATAGCATCGGCGGTATCTGCAACACACACTACACGCATTTCCGCCGGTGTCACTGGACGCTGCCGCGTCGCTTCGTGCCCTTCGGCGCCCGCCAGCACCCCCAGCGTCGCCAGAACCTGCCTCACGCACTACACACACTCTCCATCGCATCGCCAACGCCTCTACTCTCATGCCTTATGGACTTTCAGCTGCTCCTAACAATACACATCATGAGGTACGGGTGTCCCCGAGTGGAGCCAGATCGGACGGCGTGCCGCTGAAACTCCTTCCCCCACGTGGGTATAGAAGGCGCGAACCTAGCGGTACCTATAGGGTCTTACAGACAAGTATAGTAATCCCAGCCGAAGCTGCTCAGTTAGAAATGCAACGGTGGAGGGTGTGAATGCATGGGGCAAGGCACGGCAACGCAGCAAGGCACAGGCAAGGCATTGGGACCGACTGAAGCCCCTCTCCAACGTGCGCTCATCATGTGTTCCAGTTAGGCAACCCCGAAGAAGCGAAGATAGGGAGGAGACAAAACCCAGATAGGATGAAGATAGGATTAACATGAAGCCGAATGGAGCCGAGTTGGAACAGGTCAACTCAGCCCCATCTCGGCTCCATGTGAATCCTATCTTCAACCCATCTCGGTACTGTTTCCTCCGAATGCTCACCTCAATAAGATCACCAAACCGGAACTGGAAGCCCCCAGGCATTTACTCGGCAGGAAATTCGGCGAAAATGGGCTAACCAGGAAACCAGACCCAAACCAACAGCCAAGAAAAACGAGCCAACCAACAATCCAACAGACAACCCCACAACCTGCCTGGCCAAACCCCTACCGAGTAAATGCCCAGTTGAGAGTTGCGCATATCCCGGTGACCGCCCTCCCCAAGCGGTCACCTTCGTGGGGAGAGGCCCAACCACCTCCTCTTCCCATGGAGTGCCATCTTGTGCACCCCTCCAGAATAATAATAATAATAATAATAATAATAATAATTATTATTATTATTATTATTATTATTATTATTATTATTATTATTATGGACACCGTGATAGCCCAGTGGTCAAGTTCTACCATCTGGGCCCTGTCGCCAGTTCGATTCCCGTCGGTGCCACCAGTATTTTCATTGAACATACCGATCCGTCTGGACCAGTATTTTCATTGAACATACCGGCCCGTCTGGAAGTGGTGGAACTGCCCTTGCGGGGGTGTCATTAGAGCTTATCGTCAATTCTTCGTACTCCCCTCACGGGTGAGACGATGGAGGCGCATGTGCAGAAATGCATCAGCCATTGACAGAGAAGCACTATTATTATTATTATTATTATTATTATTATTATTATCATTATTATTATTATTATTATTATTATTATTATTATTATTATTATTATTATTATTATTATTATTATTATTATTATTATTATTATTATTATTATTATTATGGAGGGGTGCCTAGTATGGCACCCCACGGGAAGAGGAGGTGCTTGGGCCTCTTCCCACTGGTTTCGAGGCTATGTCGTTGTGTTGGCTCCGAGGCTATGTTGTTGTGTTGGTTCCGAAGCTATGTTGTTGTGTTGGTTCCGAGGCTCTGTTCTTGTGTGGGTTCCGAGGCTATGTCGATGTGGGTTCCGAGGCTATGTTGTTGCGTTGGTTCCGAGGCCATGTCGTTGTGTTGTTTTTTATAAGACATACACCACGTGGGATCAAAGGGGTATTTAAATTCCGCGATCTAGGGGTGGTGACGGGTTTCGAGGCGTCCCAGACACTTACCACAAAACGTCCTCATGCGCTGGCAGACCGCATGAAATGTCTGCTACCCCTGTGAGTACCTCCATGCGGGACCTACCCAGTCTCGCGGAGCTCTCACGCGGGGAAGATCAATCATTTGTAGTTGATTTCCTGCAAGGTACCCGACACTGTGCGGGTAGTAGGGACTTCCTTTTGGGGCCTTCTATGCAGGATGGTTAGAGTCACTCTTCCCTCCCCAACATACTCACTGTAGTCCCTGTTGGGTCGAGGGATGGAGGCGCATGGCCCTCGGGCTCGGCCATGACAGATCAATATATATTATTATTATTATTATTATTATTATTATTATTATTATTATTATTATTATTATTATTATTACTATCACCATTACTATTACTATTACTATTACCATTACTATTACTACTACTACTACTACTACTACTACTACTACTACTACTACTACTACTATTATTATTATTATTATTATTATTATTATTATTATTATTATTATTGCTTTGGGATCGGCTGACCCCGTTGACCTAATGGAGGCACTTGTTCAGGATCTGGATCTGTAGCCGTAGTCTGAGGAAGCCTATTATTATCATTATCATTATTATTATTATTATTATTATTATTATTATTATTATTATTATTATTATCATTACTATTACTATTACTATTACTATTACTATTACTATTACTATTACTATTATTATTATTATTATTATTATTCTTGGAGTGTTGTCTGTGACATATTTGAGGGAAATCCCGATGAAAAAACCTAGTCACACTTGCTAAACAGAGTTCCAGCCCAATGGCCTCAAGGCGTTAAACTGTGACGCCAACTCATAACCCTTTGGTGGTAGATGCTGGGGAGGAGGGTCGTTGCGCGCGTAAAAGATCTTAAACTCCGCATATGCTGGTTGATAGCCCAGGACCCAGCAGACACCAGATTGTTATGGGTGGGGTTTCGAGGCAGCTCTAGCAACCGCGCTTGGTGTATGCACTTGCACATTCGGTGACGTCTTGCAAGAGGTTGCTGGGACTGCGGAATAACCTCGGCTTAGTGCAGTCTTGCCCTCAGGAGCTCCATCGGTGGCCCCGATCATCAGGCGAGAGACTGACACGGGGGGGTGGAGGACCTCGAACAAGGGTATTGGAGGCTTATGTCCGTTGAGGATATGCCATTAGCTGCATCAGTACGCCTCAGATATAGTATTATTATTATTGTTATTATTATTATGGACACCGTGATAGCCCAGTGGTCAAGTTCTACCATCTGGGCCCTGTCGCCAGTTCGATTCCCGTCGGTGCCACCAGTATTTTCATTGAACATACCGGTCCGTCTGGAAGTGTTGGAACTGCCCGTGCGGGGGTGTCATTAGAGCCTATCGTCAATTCTTCGTACTCCCCTCACGGGTGAGACGATGGAGGCGCATGTGCAGATTTACATCAGCCATTGACAGAGAAGCACTATTATTATTATTATTATTATTATTATTATTATTATTATTATTATTATTGTGGACACCGTGATAGCCCAGTGGTCAAGTTCTACCATCTGGGCCCTGTCGCCAGTTCGATTCCCGTCGGTGCCACCAGTATTTTCATTGAACATACCGCTCCGTCTGGACCAGTATTTTGATTGAACATACCGGTCCGTCTGGAAGTGTTGGAACTGCCCTTGCGGGGGTGTCATTAGAGCTTATCGTCAATTCTTCGTACTCCCCTCACGGGTGAGACGATGGAGGCGCATGTGCAGAAATGCATCAGCCATTGACAGAGAAGCACTATTATTATTATTATTATTATTATTATTATTATTATTATTATTATTATTATGGACACCGTGATAGCCCAGTGGTCAAGTTCTACCATATGGGCCCTGTCGCCAGTTCGATTCCCGTCGGTGCCACCAGTATTTTCATTGAACATACCGGTCCGTCTGGAAGTGTTGGAACTGCCCTTGCGGGGGTGTCATTAGAGCCTATCGTCAATTCTTCGTACTCCCCTCACGGGTGAGACGATGGAGGCGCATGTGCAGATTTGCATCAGCCATTGACAGAGAAGCACTATTATTATTATTATTATTATTATTATTATTATTATTATTATCATCATCATCATTATTACTACTACTTTTACTACTTGTTATCATTATTATTATTATTATTATTATTATTATTATTATTATTTATTACTATTATTATTATTATTATTATTATTATTATTATTATTATTATTATTTTCGTTATTAGGTACTTCCTGAGCAGGAGCAGGCGGCGCTTCGGCTTGAAGCAACAGGTATGTATGCATGTTGTATGTATGTATGTATGTATGTATGTATGTATATCCATACAGTTTGTGCACGCAGCTTACCTTTACGACAGGGCCTGGCCGTATAATAGATAACTTATCGCATTATATATATATATATATGTATATATACAACATACCACAGACAACTTACAACAGTCAACATAAAGCATACAACAGACAACGTACAACATACAACATAGATCATAGAACATACAACATGTAACAGACAACATACAGCAGACATCATACATCATACAATATACAACATACAACGTACAACATACAACATACAACATACAACATACAAGAGACAACATACAAGAGACAACATACAAGAGACAACATACAAGAGACAACAGACAACAGACAACATACAACATACAACAGACAACATACAACAGACAGACAACAGACAACATACTAAATACAACACACAACATACAACACATAACATACAACATACAACAGACAACAGACAACAGACAACATACAACATACAACATATACAACATACAACAGACAGACAACATACAATATACATACGATAAACAACATACAACAGACAACATACAACATACAACATACAACATAGAACAGACAACATACAACAGACAACATACAACAGAGAACAGACAACATACAACATACAACATACAACATATACAACAGATAACATACAACATACAACATACAACATACAACAGACAACATGAAACATACAACATGCAACATACAACGCACGATGTACAACATACAACAGACAACATACAACGGACAGCATGCAGCATACAACAGACAACAGACAACAGACAACAGATAACAGACAACAGACAACATACAACAGACAACAGACAACAGACAACATACAACAGACAACAGACAACATACAACAGACAACAGGCAACAGACAACATACAAAATACAACAGACAACAGACAGCGTACAGCAGACAACAGACAACATAAAGCAGACAACAGACAACATACAACAGACAACAGACAACATACAACATACAACATACAACATACAACATATACAACATACAACATACAACATACAACATAAAGCATAAAACATAAAACATACAACATACAACAGACAACAGACAACATACTACAGACAACAGACAGACAACATACAACACAACAAACAAAATGCAACATACAACATACAACATACAACATACAACATACAACATATAACATGCAACAGACAATATACAAGATACAACAAACGACAGATAACATACAACATACAACATACAACAGACAACCTAGAACAGATGACAGACAACATACAACCGACAACACACAACACACAACATACAACATATAACAGACGACATACAACAGACCACATACAACATGCAAGATACAACATATACAACATTCAACAGACAACAGACAACAGACAACAGACAACATACAACATACAACAGATAACATACAACATACAACAACAGACAACAGACAACAGACAACATACAACATACAACATACAACATACAACATACAACATACAACATATACAACATTCAACAGACAACATACAACAGACAACATACAACAGACAACAGATAACATACAACAGACAACATACAACATACAACATACACAACATTCAACAGACAACATACAACAGACAGCATACAACAGACAACAGATAACAGATAACATACAACATACGCCAGACAACATACAACAGGCAGCATACAACAACATACAACATACGACATACAACATACAACATACAACATACAACATATACAACATACAACATACAACATAACAACATACAACAGACAACATACAACAGACAACATACAACAGACGACATACAACATACAACATACGACATACAACATACAACATACAACATACAACATACAACATACAATATACAACAGACAACATACAACAGATAACAGACAACATACAACATACAACATACAAAATACAACAGACAACAGACAACAGACAGGTTGTGCGCGCAGCTCACCTTGACGACAGGCGCCTGGACCATAGAACATATAACATATGACATAAAACATAAAACATAAAATAATATTTTAACATACAGCATATAACATACAACATATCACATATCACATATAGGTTGCGCGCGCAGTTTACCTTTACGACAGGGCCTAGACCAAGGTATGTACAGGTTTATGTATATGATGTATGTATGTATGTATGTGTGTATGTCGATTGACTAATTTTCTGTATGTTGTTGCTTGGTTTATTTCATTATTTTGTTCATGTATTTATTTACTCATTTTCATTATTAATTTATCATCTTATTGATTGATTGATTGATTGATTGATTCGTTTTCATTATTTATTTACTACTCATTTACTTTCTTACTAACTTAATTATTCGCTTTAGGCTTGGCTGTCCTTACAACGTTCTTTGCCAATTTGTCTTACCACCGGGAGCATTGCACACGCGCGGGAAAGCTCTTACAATCCGGTAGTATTTGTATATTTGCTATGATTGTAGAAGAAACAAAAATGGAGAGATCGCTTCCTCTCTCTCTCTCTCTCTCTCTCTCTCTCTCTCTCTGCGTACACACATGCATATAAGTATCATTGAATTCATTCATTCATTCGTTCATTCGTTCATTCGTTCATTCGTTCGTTCGTTCGTTCGTTCATAAAAGGCGGCGGCGTAGAGAGAGCGGTGGAGCTCGTCGAGCTATACGCAGCGACTTCGAGCGAAGGTTTTAACTATGTATATATAACAATACCATCTTCTCTGATTAACGTAATTATGTCTGCCCATCCATCCATCCATCCATCCTTTCACATCCATACATCAATATCATAGATAGATAGATAGATGGATAGATAGATAGATAGATAGATAGATGGATGGATGGATGGATGGATGGATGGATAGATAGATAGATAGATAGATAGATAGATAGATAGATAGATAGATAGATAGATAGATAGATAGATAGATAGATAGATAGATAAATAGATAGATAGATAGATATAGATAGATGAGATATCGACTAATGTCAGAAAAAAGGAGCTTCTGATTTCGTCAACCAAGGAAGTCTGTGAATAAAGTGTGACCCGATGCCCAGCTAAGCCGTGATGTTTGCACGGAAGGGACTGATACAGGCGATACCAAAATCTCCCTAGTACCAGGCGGGGCCAGGGCTCGTTCCATAAGCGCCCCTTGCAGAACGAGCTCCCACCTCCATTACAGAGGGCCCAGTAAGCAGATGGAGTTTCGAGACTGTTCGACAGTCTAGTATAAACCGACAGAGCACTGTGGGTTTTATTCCGGGCTCAACAAGCGAGAAAGGGCACCCTGAGGGAACAGGATTGTGCTTCCCGTCGCTATTTCGGCATGTGACTTATGGGCGTATGGCTAGGCACACATAAGGCACCCCACCACGGGCCCAGCACACCCACACCATCCCCTAATTCTCTGTCTGTCGACAGATGGCACCCATTTCAAAAAACCAAGCCCAAGGGAGGTCAGTGACACCTCAAGTGGCCTTGGTTCGCTCCGTAGAGTAAGTGATGAGATCAACTGATGAGATATCGACTAATGTCAGAAAAAAGGAGCTTCTGATTTCGTCAACCAAGGAAGTCTGTGAATAAAGTATTGACCCGATGCCCAGCTAAGCCGTGATGTTTGCACGGAAGGGACTGATACAGGCGATACCAAAATCTCCCTAGTACCAGGCGGGGCCAGTGCTCGTTCCATAAGCGCCCCTTGCAGAACGAGCTCCCACCTCCATTACAGAGGGCCCAGTGAGCAGATGGAGTTTCGAGACTGTTCGACAGTCTAGTATAAACCGACAGAGCACTGTGGGTTTTATTCCGGGCTCAACAAGCGAGAAAGGGCAGATAGATAGATAGATAGATAGATAGATAGATAGATAGATAGATAGATAGATAGATAGATAGATAGATGGATGAGATTTCGCAAAAGAAAAATCTTTGCACAGGAAACGCAGTTTCACACCAAACAGCAATTTTTGTACTGTGCGTGTGTCCGGGATGGGGATCACGGGTAGAATGTGTTCTCGAAAAAGAAGAGAAGGGAAGGTCGTTGAAGAAAAAGATAATCCAGGAGAGGAGAGGAGGACAAGGAAGAAGAGAAAGAAAAGGAAGCAGTTGAAGACGTTAATCCAAGTGTTTTGAGCACCGTAAGCTTGCGCAAGCTAAAATGATTACCTTGTGTAAGGCCTAAACCCCCGAAGGGACCTAGCCCGGGCTATGCAACACTGGACGGCTCTGACGGAAAGTAGTCACCGATACGGGCTAGAAGATTAGTCCAATTTTTGACCGCGCAAGAGCGATAGATCGCAAATGAGCAACGAGCTACACAAGACGATAGCTTGAAGCAGAGGGCTTTAGATTGGGAGTACGAAAATCACAAGGCGCGTAGGCATCGGTGAACAGAGAACGAGACCATGCCGCGAGCCCCGCATTCAATTGGACGAAGGTGACAGGTCCAACCGTTGTCTTCGATTTGAGTTTTAAGCTCACTGTATCGGTTGGTCTTGTAAGCTCGTGTGTCAAGGATGTTTTCCTCGACTGGGCATGTGAGCTCGATCAGTATACTTTTTGGTAGACGGTGACCGAATAACAATATCAGGACGGCGGTCAGTGACACAGATGTGGACAGGAAAGGCTTGTTCGGAGCCAGTGTATTGAGTTTGGAGCTGCCAATCGTTTGCGGCGTCAAGAAGGGATGGACAGTGAGAAAATTGCCCCTTAGGTTTCTGTTCACCTTCTTTCACGAAAAAGGGTTTAAATTCTTCTTCAATGACTTTCCATTCGCTTAGTGTTGATGGCAATACCAAGTGTTTTCTTCTTTCGATTGGTTCTTTCGGGGCACTTCTTGTCTGGTGGACGAAGTAAGAGTAAGTCTCGGCGTCAACACTGTGGGTGGAATCCGGGTCGACGATGCCGGGTTGCGACTTATAGGCCGGATGACCGTAGATAGATAGATATGTTTGGTCTATCAGCGCTGCATATCCGAGGACATAGGCATCCATTCTGCCCGGTCACCCGAGGGTGGCTGGGCAGCGAGCTGGTGCTGGGCAGTAAGCCCCGGATTTATGCGGTCTGATGGTTCTACGCCGTAGATAGATAGATAGATAGATAGATAGATAGATAGATAGATAGATAGATAGATAGATAGATAGATAGATAGATAGATAGATAGATAGATAGATAGATGGATAGATAGATAGATAGATAGATAGATAGATAGATAGATAGATAGATAGATAGATAGATAGATAGACAGACAGACAGACAGACAGATAGATAGATAGATAGATAGATAGATAGATAGATAGATAGATAGATAGATAGATAGATAGATAGATAGATAGATAGATAGATAGATAGATAGATAGATAGATAGATACCTTCATCTCGTCCGCCTTGCCTTGCTCCTCTGTCTTGAAACACTTCGCAATCTATGTATGAGGCCAATGATCCTGAATATAAATGGGCGTAATTATAGTTGCATAGTTATGATATATCATTTACACTTTGTGTGACTTGTGTGATATCTGTAAGGTTTGGTGGTGTTTCCGTTGCCCTTGTATCGGCGCTTGCGTCTCGACCTGAACCTGCTGTTGCTCGGTCTTGTATGAGTAGAGTAGAGTAGAGAGAGGAGAGGAGAGGAGAGGAGAGGAGGGGAGAGGAGGGGAGGGGAGGGGAGAGGAGAGGAGGGGAGAGGAGGCAGAGAAATGAAGAGTAGACTAGAGTAAATAGTAAAGTATAGTATATTTTGATTGAGAAAAATGAGGTCCAAATGGGATATTTTGCCAGTCGAGTGTCGTGAGTAATATCATATTATATTATATTAGGCCTCTTTTCTGCCGTGCTGTGCGCTTTGTTCTGCTGTCTGCGTGTTTGTTTCCGCCGATATCGAGCGTGGAGCAATCGGTTGCAACAATCTGCGAAGGCCAAAACCAACTAGCCTGCTAATCATTTTGCACAGTAAGCCTCGTCAGTATAGCTCACTAATCATCAGAAGCTTTTATTTCTTCAATATAACGAGCCATCACTTCAAGCGCTGCGTTCTGACAGTTAATGTTTGGCGGCGTTCAAAACTTGTGTCTTGGCTCATTAGCGTGAAGGCTCAGTTTTGATGAGGGCTTACAATCCAAGCTCCGCACAAACAATGAGTACTGGCTGAAACGGAACCGCTTGAAGTGATCAGTACTGATTGCTCTTAACTGCGGTGAGAGCTTCACGTTTCATTCGTGGAAAGCTACGTCTGGATTGTCTGTGAATAACAATGGAAATTAGCTGGTAAGCGTAGGCGCAACCTCCGCTCATACCGGAGGCTGTGGGGAATTGTATGGGAATATGTATATCAGTGTATATAACAAGTTAATCATATGTATATGCAGTATTCATAGCTGAAAACCAAATCAGATCAGTCACGTTACTTTTTAATCATCAGCCAAAATTCCTGCAGAAAAAAATAAAGAAAACATGTCAAACTTGACTAACGACATCCGGACGACATATGATGGCAAATACTTACCGTTCCGGTCTGTCGGTTATCCTTGGTCTGAATTCTACGGAGTCCCTACCGTCTTTTAGGTATTCCTCAGTCGGAGGCTTCATATCTTTATTTAATAGGACAGTTATCGGTGATTAAATATCGTACTATTGTAACAACTGACGTGTCACCCTTCACGCACATCAGTTTTCGCACTATCAAGGCAGGGAGCAGGGATCCTGACGTATACTTGTGCTCGGTCCTAATCTCCCACGTTGCATCATTGAATCGCACACAGATCATCATTCAATAAAAAGTAAACCGGGAAAGTTATTGACGATCTCTTTAAGTCGACATGTAAAACATTATTTTTACGGCACCGTCTTGAAATACTCAGTGGCGGCCAGTGACACTCGTAGTGGGATGACTGAGTTGGCTACTTAGACTAAGTGGACATGAGACGACCACAGTCACCGCCCGGCCGTTACACAGGCCGCGGCCCAGCCGGAGCCGC
>WBZZ01002793.1:62500-65000 GCA_019918135.1 Paulinella micropora
ATGTGTGCTTGTCCATGTGTAATGCATCTATATGGAGGTTACTTATCATAATTGTATGCATCATGTAAAAGAGCCCTTGGACATGCATGCTGCCACCATAGCCTTTTGCCATAGTTCCGAGCTTACCTTCCTGATGGCGTTTGTCTTCTCGACGCAGTCTTCTTTCATCTGCGTTAACTGCAAGCAAGCAATCAAAGCGTGAGCGAACATGACCATGCCATCATTCAAGGAGGCGGAAGCGGGCGGGAAGAAGAGGGGAAAGGGGGCAACAGGAAGGGAAATAGAAGTACATAAGTAAGTAGTAGTGAGTGGGTTGTGTGCGTCTGAGAGAGAGAGCGAGAGAGAGAGAGAGAGAGACAGAGAGAGAGAGAGAGACAGAGAGAGAGAGAGAGAGAGAGAGAGAGAGAGACAGACAGAGAGAGAGACACAGAAGAGAAAGTTAGAGAGAGAGAGAGAGAGAGAGAGAGAGAGAGAGAGAGAAACAGACAGACAGACGAGACAGACAAGACAGACAAGACAGACCCTGTCGGAGAGCTTCTTGTTGAACTTCTGGCGTCGCTCGACATCACCCCTACAGCAAGCACCATCAAACATGAGACCCATAGATAGATAGATAGATAGATAGATAGATAGATAGATAGATAGATAGATAGATAGATAGATAGATAGATAGATAGATAGATAGATAGATAGATAGATAGATAGATAGATAGATAGATAGATAGATAGATAGGTGGATAGATAGATGGATAGATAGATAGATAGATAGATAGATAGATAGATAGATAGATAGATAGATAGATAGATAGATAGATAGATAGCTACGAGGCGTACCTGAGTTGCGCAGCTTCCTCGGACAGTTTCTCGACCAGCTGCTGCTGTTTGACCTGCTTGCTCTGCAGCTGCTTCACTTGGTCTTCCTGGCTGGAACACAGGTTCACCTTCTCCTTCAACAGCGCCGTGACTTGTTCTTGCTGTGTGCGCAGCGCTTGCAAGCTCTGCTCCTTCAGCTTCATCTTGTCTTCCAGCTGTTTCTTGGCGAGACTCCACTCTTGTTCCTTTTGCAGCAGAGCGTCCACGTCCTTGCTCTTGGCAGCAACGTTCTCGGTTTGCTGTGCGCACAGCTCCTCTGCCTCTGCGAGGCGAGCCTGCAGCGCAGTTTGATTCGCTTCCCATTCCTGCTCCGCCTTTTGGTGAGCAACATCCTTCTGCTGCAAAGCATTTTCCAAATCGCTGCGCATCCGCTCCCATTCTGCTTCCTTTTCTTGCAGGGCCAGCGCCACTTCCGCCTGCTCGCTCATGCTGGCCTTGAGCGCCACAAGCTCGCCTTCGTGTTTGGCGCACAGATCCGCTTTCTCCTGCACCAGCTGCTCCAGCTGCGCTTTCTGTGCCTCCAAGCCTTGCTGAGCGCTTTGCAATGCTGCTTCAGCTTCTTGAAGCTGGGCAATTTCTGACTGCAGTGAAGCAATTTCTTCCAGCTGTTGAGCACGCTGCTTTTCATTTTCGTCGAAGGTCGCGTTTTGTTGCTCAAGGTGAATTGCTTTGAGAGCAGACATTTCTTCTGCTTGCTTATAAAGCAGCTCCGCCTTCTCCTGCAAAGCGTCTTCCAGGTCGCTGCGGACACGCTGCCATTCGGCTTCCTTTTCTTGTAAAGCCAGCACCACTTCTGCCTGCTTGCCCATGCTCGACTTTAGCGCCACAAGTTCGTCCTCTTGTTTGGTGCACAGCTCCTGCAGCTGCGCTTTCTCCGCCTCCAAACCTTGCCGAGCGCTTTGCAATGCTGCTTCAGCGTCTTGAAGCTTGGCAATTTCTGACTCGAGCTTTTCAATAACTTCCAGCTGTTGAGCTCGCTGCTTTTCATTTTCGTCAAAGGTCGCGTTTTGTTGCTCAAGGTGAATTGCTTTGAGAGCAGACATTTGTTCTGCTTGCTTATAAAGCAGCTCCGCCTTCTCCCGTAAAGCGTCTTCCAGGTCGCTGCGGACACGCTGCCATTCGGCTTCTTTTTCTTGTAAAGCCAGCATCACTTCCGCCTGCTCGCCCATGCTCGACTTTAGCGCCACAAGGTCGTCCTCTTGTTTGGTGCACAGCTCCTGCAGCTGCGCTTTCTCCGCCTCCAAACCTTGCTGAGCGCTTTGCAATGCTGCTTCAGCTTCTTGAAGCTTGGCAATCTCTGACTCGATCTTTTCAATAACTTCCAGCTGTTGAGCTCGCTGCTTTTCACTTTCGTCAAAGGTCGCGTTTTGTTGCTCAAGGTGAATTGCTTTGAGAGCAGACATTTCTTCTGCTTGCTTATAAAGCAGCTCCGCCTTCTCCTGCAAAGCGTCTTCCAGGTCGCTGCGGACACGCTGCCATTCGGCTTCCTTTTCTTGTAAAGCCAGCACCACTTCTGCCTGCTTGCCCATGCTCGACTTTAGCGCCACAAGTTCGTCCTCTTGTTTGGTGCACAGCTCCTGCAGCTGCGCTTTCTCCGCCTCCAAACCTTGCCGAGCGCTTTGCAATG
>WBZZ01002794.1:0-10000 GCA_019918135.1 Paulinella micropora
TAATGACAATACAGGTCTTTTTGTCGGTCGTTCGTTTCAGGATTTCGAACAGTGCGGTCGTTTTTCCTGATTGTTTTCTGGCAAGAACGAATATATTAGCAAAGGCTTCATCAAATAACTTGTAGCCCTTTGCGAGTTTTTCCCCTTCGCCGTTTTGCTTGACTCGTTTCACCTTTACATTATTGATTTTCTCCATCACTCTATATTTTTATCAGGCTAGAAATTCTAAACAAATAACAATTCTTCCAGCTAGTTGGTCAGTTTCAATACTGCCATTGTCTGTTTTAAGCACTCTAAAACTGTATTGTCCATCGGTCCAATTAATAATACCTAAGTTGTAGCTAAGATTGGAAATGTTCGCAGTGTTGCTATCAGCGAATGTGCCGATAATCCCAATGCGGTCCATATAAAGGATTTTTGTTTTCGTCTCCGACATATCATTCATATAGTGGATAAACTTAACATTCATTCTAGTCGGTGTAAAGTTCAATTTAATGGTTTTGTCAAATGTCTTGCTACCATTAACCCCTCCTGGAAAATCATTACTTAGAAAAATAATCTTTTGGTATTTATAGTCAGCCATTTGCGGAGATTTCACCTCCGCACCTCCACTGGTTTTGATGAAACTTTTTCAAAAGTTTCCTATATTACTGCTCATAAACTTTTTATTAATTAATATTTCTGCTCGGACTGCTTGTGATTTCTATTCACGGGTCAGTGAGAAAAAAAATGAAAGTTGTGTGTGGTGTATTCAAAAAGGAATAGAAACCAAATTTAAATGTGTATATAAACCTTTTAGTGATATGTGTGTGAGTTTTGATGAAGCCATTCCTTTAATGTGCTCAGGTAGTGATGCTTCTTGGTTTAAAATACATTTGTATGAATGTTCGTCTTTTTGAAAAAAAGGACACAAAAACCGGGTTCGAAAGGGGCGGAGGTCCTTTCACTTCTTACTTGAAGAAGGTGATGGAAGGCAGATGCCGATAAGTAGTGTTAAAATACCTACATAAGTGTTAGCAACCTCACAAGGTAAGGTCTTTTCAGACAGCCTCACGATACAAAGGGTGATGATGGCGATAATGATACCCATTTGAAATAAGTATTTAATAAGACGGCTGTCAGTTTTTCGCTTCGTCATACAACAATCCCAGTTGTCTTCGTATTCGTGGTCTAATTTTTTTTCTTCCTGCTTAATTTGGACATCAATCACACGGTTCTTCAACTCTGGTGTCAGTTCGCCACCATCTACTTCTATGACTGGTGCTGGATGTAATCTAGGGGGCATTGGGGAATACTTCCGTTCTTAGTTCTGCAATTGGTTTGCTTGGTCTTGTAGTATATTAAGTAAAGTTTTATTTTCTTTTTCTAAATTAACTACTTTTTCCGTTAAATGTTGAAAAGCACTGACCAGTATTGGTATAAAATTCGTATATTCTATTCCTTCAATATTTTCCTCATCACCTATTTTCATTCTCGTAGTTTCAACAAACTCTGGAAATATTTTTTTAACTTCATCCGCAATAAAACCATAATTCTTTTTTTCTTTCTTCTCATCTGTTTTCCAATAATATGAGCAACAATTTAGTTTCATTAATTTTTCGCAACAATCCCCGCATTCTAATGTCTTAATATCTGCTTTCATTCTTCTGTCCGACGAGTATCCCCATCCACCTCCGACGGTCATATAATTATAACCTCCCGAAGGTTCGCCATTTGTATTTGAAGTATTCCAAACATAAAGTTGTGTTCCACTATGGCCAAAGAAACCGCGGTTACTAGCATTATTACCAGACCTTATCAAAATCATTGGTTCATTCACGAAATTTGCATTTCTTGATATCCCTATTTGAACCGAAGTAGTAGCACTATCCGAAGGAACATAAAGACCGCCTGAATTTATTTGTGCTCGTGTAGTAGAACCTGTTGTTTGAAAGTACATATTGCCATACTCTTTAATATACATTTGATCTTAGTTTCTCTTACAAAATACACCGTGGTTGGTATCAGTCCACATTATACCGCACGTAGTTGTCGTGCCGTCCGAAAAGTAAAGTTGAGAGGTTGTATTAGTCATTGTAATACTTTGAGCGGAAGATATACCAGCATTTGCGGTTATCACTCCACTCGCCGTCGCCGTTGTTGTACTTATCCCAGCATTCGCCGTTAATAGTCCAGCCGTGTTTATATTCATCGCCTCAGACCAAGTTATATTGTTTCCAACCGTTGTTCCTGAATTATAATTAAAAGATAGTTTGTTGCCACCTTTTGAAATTAGAAAGTTTGAACTGCTGTTGCTTGATTTCCAGTTTGAACCATCATAATAAGCATCAAAAACTAAGTTTATATTGTCCGAGCCCAGTTTAATAATTGGAATGTGTGATAAACTGAATTATTAACGAATGCTTGTATGTGCGGTCCATTTACATTAGATGCTGTGCCGTATAACTCTAAGCCCCCTGTCGCACCTGTTCCTTTTGAATTTCTACCTACTATACACTGGATGCCTAATGAAGTTGCTAATATTCCGCTAAATTCTTTTGTTCCTGCTATGGTTTGAGTTCCCGTTAATTTAGCATTTTGTCCGTCTAGTGTGTCAATATAGCCTTTTGTCGCCCCGTCTGTTGAAGCCGATGGAGTGCCCACATTTGACAAAATTTGACTTTTCATATCAACTCCCGCATTAGCCGTTATCAATCCGCTGGCAGTTAATGTCGTTCCTGTTAATCCCGCACTCGCCGTGATTAAGCCACTTGCCGATATTGCTCCGCTTGTTGTTAATATGTAGCTTGTCATACTTCTAATCAATGTTATATCATAATTATATGTCTCATAATCAAAATACAAACTGGCTATACGGGGTTGGCTTCTAAATGAAGTTCCACCACTACCCGTCTTATTTACTACAAATATAATATATCTAGCAGAAGCATTTGAAGCGGGTGTGTATGTTTTAGTTGTTTGTGAAGCCCAAGCCTCGCCACTCCTGCTGTCACATAAGGTATATGTAATATTGTCGTGCTTACTCCTACATACCAAATGCTCGGTGTTGTTTCAATGTAATTAGCAGATGAAGACCTGACATAATAATTTTTTATCTTGTATATTGCTCCTAAATCAATTTTTACATATTCGCCTGTGTATGCTGTTCCTCCCCAAGTATTCGTAGTTCCTGGTGTTCTATTATAAACTCCTGTTGTGTCGTTGTAGTATATAGCCGCAGTCCAATAATCGTTCTGGTCGGCATTAAAAGCATAATATGCTGGATTGTATTCATTAGAAGCAGAAGCAATAAACCCGCCTGAATTATTCGTCGTCATAGCCTGCGGGGCTGTGTATAAAGTAAAAGCCGAAGCACCCATTTTAACATCACCAGTCATTGTTCCACCTGACAAAGCAAGGAAAGCCAATGACCCAGTGGAATTTACCCAGTTTGAGCCGTTGTATGTTAATAATTGACCATTTGCGGGTGTTGTTATTATTACATCACTTAAAGCATCTATTGATTTAGTTTCTAGCCGTTTGTCAAAGTCCGTATTCGCCATAGCGGTGGTGTAGTATAAATTAGTTCCCTCTGCTAAGTTGGTGGTGCTCTTGGTCGCCAGTCTAGTATCAAAGTCTGTATTCGCTCTGGCTGTCGTATAATATAGATTGGTTCCTTCGGCTAGGTTAGCAGTTGATTTAGTGGCGAGCCGTGTGTCAAAATTTGAATTATCTCGTGCTGTGGTGTAATATAAATTAGTGCCTTCTGCTAAGTTGGTTGTGCTCTTTGTTGCTAATTGTGTGTCAAATCTCGCATTGGTGTAATAAAGGTTCGTCCCCTCTGCTAAGTTAGTAGTTGATTTAGTTCCTAGCCGTGTGTCAAAGTCTGTGTTTGCTCTCGCGGTGGTGTAATATAGGTTCGTCCCCTCTGCTAAGTTGGTAGTTGATTTAGTCGCTAGCCGTGTGTCAAAGTCTGTATTAGCTCTCGCTGTCGTATAGTATAAATTAGTTCCTTCTGCTAAGTTGGTCGTGCTCTTGGTAGCTAATTGTGTATCAAATCTCGCAGCGGTGTAATATAGGTTCGTCCCCTCTGCTGTTTGTCGTGGATTTAATTGCGAGCCGTGTATCAAAGTCTGTATTAGCTCTCGCTGTCGTATAGTATAAATTAGTTCCTTCTGCTAAGTTGGTCGTGCTCTTGGTCGCTAATTGTGTATCAAATCTCGCAGTGGTGTAATAAAGGTTCGTCCCCTCTGCTAAGTTAGTTGTTGATTTAGTGGCTAGCCGTGTATCAAAGTCTGTATTGGCTCTTGCTGTGGTATAATATAAATTTGTTCCTTCTGCTAAGTTAGTTGTTGATTTAGTGGCTAGTCGTGTGTCAAAATCTGTATTCGCCCTAGCTGTCGTATAGTATAGATTGGTTCCTTCTTTTAAATCTGCGGTTGTTTTCAATAAAAGCCTAGCATCAAAGTCTGTATTCGCCCTAGCTGTCGTATAGTATAAATTGGTTCCTTCGGCTAAGTTAGTTGTTGATTTGTTAGAAAATCTTGTGTCAAACCGCCCATCAGTATAGTATAGATTAGTTCCCTCTTTGATGTCTGCTGTGCTTTTGGTAGCCAGTCGTGTATCAAATCGGCCGTTGGTAAAATAAAGATTTACGGGGTCGGCATCTTCTGGCACCCTATCTGTATTTAAGCCTATAATATTAGTGTTGGTAAGGTCTAAGTTAAGTATGTTTAGACTATCGACAGCCAACTCATTAAGGCCTAATAAACTTTTGAATTGCGACATTATTGTATATATTTTGGATAATTAATCCGATTAAAAATTATTTTTGGTTAGATATATAACCGAGACAAACACAAGTTTGTTTTAAAAAACAAACCGATTTTCCATCAGAAAATCTATGCCGAGAGGTAATAGAGAGATTGCCATAAAGAACCTTGAAAAAGCGACTGTAATGAAGAAGCAATATGCTAGGCAGAGAAAGATTGAGAGGGCGAGGGAACTACTTGCTGAGGAAGAGGCGAAGAATGTGAAAGAAATGACCAATGACGAAAAGATGGACCACATTACTAAGAAGCAGTTGGCGAAAGATATGATTGATGGTAGAGACGGTGAGAAAAGTGAGGAAAGCAGCGAAAGCGATGAAGAGGTTGAACACGACTTTGTTGATATCGTTGCCCAACGGGTTGCGGGTATGAAACTTAAAGCCAAACAGAAGAAGGCGAAGAAAGTGGTAAAAAAGAAAGTGGAAGAAGATAGCGAGGATAGCGAATCTGAGGAAGAAGAAGAAAAGCCCAAGCCTAAGAAAGGAGGGAAGAAGACTAGCCGTGTTAGTGTCAATGTTTATGACCAACAACCCGAGAAACCAAAAAAAGAAAATAATTATGTTTCAAAGATATTTTTAAAGTTTTGAAACTTTCGAAAAAGTTTCACAAAACCTTTTGCTGAAAGATGTTTTAAATCTTTCAATATATAACTTTATGCACGACTTATTATTTACTCTTTTATATATCGTGATAAACTACCTTTCTATTTTAGTCGCATATAGCAATGGACCATAAGCATACGACCGCTAACTCACAACTGGAAGAAACTCCAGGCAAAAACGAAGAGCTTGAACAACAGAAATTGAAGACGCTTCTGAAATACATTATCAATCTAAGAACCCAAAAAAATGGAATACTATACTAGCCCCTGAACCTGAACCATTAAGCCAAGTGTTTATTGACCTTATGGATATGTCTAAAATAGCTACTAAGAAAGGAAACAAAAACTATAATTTTGGCTTAGTAATGATTGATGTTTATTCTCGTCGTGGTTGGATTGAACCGATCAAAAATAAAACAACCAGTGAAGTATTAGAAGGATTTAAAAAAATGCTCAAACCTAAAAGGATTACGTCCGACAACGGCAGTGAATATAAAGGGCAAGTTGCTGAATACTTCAAAGAGAATGGAATTCAACATACAACTAACGAAGTTGGCGACCACCGAACTATGGGCATAGTAGATAGATTTATTAGAACAATAAGGAATGATTTAAATTTCATGTGGGAAGTTAATGATAATTTTATTTGGGTTCCTTACATTCATGAAATTGTGGAAAATTATAATAATACATATCATAATACAATTAAAGCTACACCTATGGAAGTCTATGAGGGTAAAAAGAAAAATGATCAGGAAATATATAGAGCCGGTCTTATTAATAAATTTCCTAAGGGCTCAACCGTTAGAAAAGAGAATCAAAGAAATGTTTTTTCCAAAGGCGATGTTCAATATTCTAAGGCTATATATAAGGTTAAAGGGCGTAAAGGCTTCAAGTTAATTCTTTCAGATCACGAAATAGTCAGCCCTCAGCAATTATTAAAGTCCAAAATGAACGAACAAGAACCGGAAGTTAAACCTCAACTAGCTGATAAAGTCAAGGAAGCAACTAAACAAAAAAAGACCGGCCACTTATTAAAGTCATTAGACATAAAGCAGGAAAATAGTCGTAGTAGTGCCCGGATTAAAAAGAAAAAGGAAATAATGGATTTGTAAGTATTGAAGATTTTTATTTTTTCAGTTGTTGCCACGAGAAGCTTTGTTGAGATAAATCTTGGAGCGGATAATTCTTGTTATGCTTCCAAAATCAGAAGCAACCTTCTCAATGTTGTTTAACTTTGGAGAGAAAAACAAAGGAACATCTTTGTTGAAAGCTACCCATACGTCTGCCCCAACAGTCAGAGATTTAACAGCAGACTGCAAGCCTTTTGCTTCAATCGCTGAGAATACATCAGTAGCCTCTTTTGACTTGTAAATGAAAATATCATTGTCTTTGTGCTCAACAAAGAACCCGACCATTCTCGTTGGGGTAAATTTTCCCTGACCATCTTTCTTATCAGCAAGGCTAAGCAATTTGAACCCATCATCCATAGCTTTCTAAAAAACACAAACAACAATGTGAGCAACAAAAAAGAGAAGATATTATTACCTGAGGAGTTGCTGGTGCTGGCTCTTCTTCCTTCTTCTTCGGAGGCATCGCGACCTACACATACATACAAAGGAGGGACAACTATGTATGTATATGTAGGGGTAGTTTAATGTCGTGCCCAGGACTTTATACAGTCAGCTATTTTTACCCCTCAACCCTACTTCTGTATTTATTATATTTATCAAGCACATCATCAAAGCTATCACCATCACTTATCAACTTCCTAGCATATGTTTCATCTCTTTCACTCAATGGTTGCTTCCTAGCTAGCAACCAGCTATCTAACAACCTCTCCTCTTTCTTTCTTCTTTCCTCTTCTCTCTTTCTCTTTCTTTTCATTTTATCATTATTCTTCTTTCTGTTCTTCTCTTCTTCTATTGCTATTAATCTTTCATCTATCGCATCCTCTCTTTCTTCAAGTTCTTCTTTCTTTTTTGTTAACTCTTTTATTTTTTCATTTATCAATTCAATTTGATTACTTACTGATATTTTATGTCTATTTACCATGCTTTCTTGTTTATCCATATAATATTCTATCCAGTCATTACTGTCTCTCCTTATACTCTCATTATCAGAATTATCAGAATAATTATCAAAATTATCAAGGTTATCAAAATTATTGGACATATATAACTTTTATATACTTTGCAAAGGGTAAAATGGCATTCTTTTCGCTTTGTCAAAAATCGTGTTTTCAGCAAAGGAGAAAATCTGTAGGTCTATTTTGCAGTTTTCGTGCAAAAAAAAAATACCAGTCATCAATGTTTCGGTCACGGGTTCATTTCCTTTTTATTTACCAGTTGCCTTTTTATTTTATCGTGGACCGGTGTGGTTATTTCAAAAAATTCTGTTTTGGTGACTGTTGTCTGTGAATTCTTTTTTCTTAATTCCTTGTTGTTATTTTTTCTATTATTTTACGAAACTGAAATGTGTGAATGATTATTGTTGACATTTTGTCCCGTGCGGGCCGGCCGGTGTGTGTCTCTGGTGGCGGGTGGTATGTCTTGAAAAAGTGTGCCGAAGTGGCCCCCTATACTACTTGGCTACCGTTCACAAAATTTCATGCGCATTTTTTGTATTTGTCTGCAATATTTATAACACAAGTCAAATTGACTGACCCGATCCTTCCATCACTTAGAAGGATCGGGTCGCAAGTTTCAGAGAATTTCATGTAGTGTGTATGAAGAAAACGACACATAAAATTTTGTGATGAAATTTTCATAAATCACAGCTTGCTCATTCTATTTCAAACTTATTTTGTTTCTGATTATTGATTTCTGCTGTCACAAGCGTTTCAAGTGAATGTACTACATATCAAAGCCTGAATGGTTTTGTAGAATTTTTGCAACCATTTCTTCGAACCCAAAATTTTCCGTACCCACAAAATTTTTAGCGTCTTTTTCTCACCTCCGAGCGTACCGTATAATGCAGGAATACGTAACCCGATCCTTCCGCCAAAATAAACTCAACGTATTATGTTGGCAGACAGATATATACTGCAAACTTAACCAGCTGCTCTGCAGAATCGGAAAAGTTTCTAAATAGTATTAATTTTAAATAAAATATCATATCTTTTATATGGATCTTGCGCTGTCAGTACAGTGACTGTATTATGCATTTTGCTTATTTACATTAATTAGATAAATTTCTTGATAAACCTTCTTTCACTGAGAAGTATTGTTCATTCACTTGTCATTTCAATTTCTCAAATTTTTCTCATATTTTTAATTTGGTGTCTTGCGATATCTTCCATCATACTCTAAAATAATTTTCTCTTACTTTAATTTCCACCGCGATTCTCTTACAGTTATATATATATATATATATATATATATATATTTTCTCTCCGTGCTTTCTTTTCTTCTCGTGAAAATATTTTATTTCTTTCGCCATATATGAGAAATAGTTTTGCAATAACACTTATTAATACTATTATTTCTCTTTCTCATTATTTCCTCTCCAAAATCATTTTTTTTTCAAGTTTTCTGACAATCAGCGAGTGTTAATTCATAAATCAAAGTGCGATTATATACAGATCAGACGACATCCCATAAGTGATGCAAAATTACTATCGGCTAGATCCTTGATTTTGTCTTCTCTAATCGCTGTTTTTGCTGTCACTCGGTAGTCTCTAGGCAAGGTTTCAGTCACTAAATTTATAGAAAATAGAAATAGAAGTTGTAAATGGAAAAGAGAGGTTGTGTAAATCGAAAGGAAGGAAATGAGAAGAAAGAAAATAATACGAAGGTGGTAAGAAGTGTGTGTCTGTGTGTGTGTGTGAGAGAGAGAGAGAGAGAGAGAGAGGAGAGAGAGAGAGAGAGAGAGAGAGAGAGTGTGAGTGAGAGAGAGAGGGACAGAGAGAGAGAGAAAGAGAGAGAGAGAGAGAGAGAGAGAGAGAGAGAGAGAAGGAATTTGCTGTGTAAGGAACAGAATAGTAAAAGGTAAATAAATAAAGTCCTTCAAGAGAATCGAATTCATTTACATGTTCGTACATAATATTTGCACAATAGATTCCCTGTGTTTATGTGTGCGTCGTTGATGTGTTGGACTGTGGCCCTTGCCCTGCAGTTGCATCTGGTGCGTGCTCTTTACTCGGCGATTCCTCCCAAAGTGAAGAGTTGAGGCTAAAATAGCAAATGCAAATTAAGAGGAGAGAGAAGGAGTGGTGGGACATCGTAGAAGGAAAACATAAGCGATGGAGAACTACTGTTTTCTCGCACCAACCTCTCTCTCTCTCTCTCTCTCTCTCTCTCTCTCCTCTCTGCGACAGCGCGTAGGATTTTGTGTGTGTGTGTGTGTGCTGTTGTTGCTGTTGTTGTTGTGATGTGCGGACCCCTGGGGAGCGGCTCAGGTCGGAGGTGGGCGTGCTGTGTGGTGAGCGGTGCGTCGTCGGGGGACTCCTGCCCACAAACACGACAACAAACTCGACCACATTCAATTGCAAAATTCGCAAGTCTGTTCACGTTTCTCTCGTTATTAATTTGAGATATGACAACGCGGAATGATCGTTCAAAGCTCGCGACAAAGGTTTTCAATTACGTGC
>WBZZ01002794.1:15000-22861 GCA_019918135.1 Paulinella micropora
ACCCCCACGCATGTCTACCACTTTTTAATCCGTCCATGGCCTTCCACACAACACCTCAGCTATTATCAGGCGTACCTGTCTACGAGGTAGAGAGAAGCCCGGTCGGCATTGCAGAGCTCGGAGGTGCGGGTATTGAGAGTAAAGATTAAGGAGTGGATGTCGGGATTGGAGTAGATGGTGGTGATCAGCTCCAGCAGTGTCTTCACCTTTGAATAGCACATCGAGAGGGCACAACATCCAACGCAATCAAGAGAAAACATCCCACCAAAAACACAAACATCTCCGTTCGCTGAAGTTACAGCCTCTCTCCCCCTTGATATGTCATTCACACGCGTAACACATCATGCAACGCTCGACCTTCTCTTCTGCACGTGTTTGCTGCAGAAACAAGTCGGCATTCCGCAGCACTATGGAGCAATGTGCTGCTACATTTTCCAACAGCACCTAGCAGTGACATGAAAAAGGTATTTTTCCTCAAAGTTTTCGCGAGTTTATCGTATCTCAAAGGAAAAAAAAGTGGAAAGATGCGACAGGGTCACACCTCGTCTTGACTGGTGAAGGTGGAGGCCATCATTTTGTTGGTACACTCTAAGACCGCCACCACCTCCGTGCCCTAAGAAAAGAAGCGCATGTCAACTACACCTAGAGCGAAAAGTGCACGCTTGAAAGTCGGTAAAATCATACTTGCCTTGGTTTGCAGTGAGTTTGCGGGTATGTGTGTATGTTTGGGTGTGCTGGCCGCCGATGTGAATTTATGGACGCAGTGTTATGTGTGCGCATTCATTTTGTTTGTGTATGTTTGACCTTAAAGTTTTGAATCGGCGCCGCCAGTGCATTTCGAGTGGGCCGACCTACAGCATGACGCGCTTATCCGTGTGTGTGAGAAGAATGAAAATATTTTTTACGTGCATCTTCCATAATAAACATTTTATATATATACACATAATACGTACATACAACATCTGAATGCATACATAAATACAAATGCATGCATGCTTTAGAAGCTAGGAGCACCTGTGTATTTATCCATGGTATCGTCAAAACGTGGATCTTTTGATGGATCATCCATCCTTGAAACCTTGCGACAGAGAAACGCACACCACAAGCAGAATCTAGCCACGCAAGGTTACGTGGACTCTTCCACCAGAACCTGAATTTTGCATACTTGTAAATGTCAAGCTTCACTCCAATCCAACTTTTCTTTCCCCCATTTGGAGTGTCTGGCAAAGTTTTATCTTTGTGTGTGTGTTTGAGGGGGAAGAGGAGTGGAGAGGGGGGGGGGGGGGGTGTTGTTGAGAGAAGAGAAGAGAGAGAGAGAAAGATGGAAAGAAAAAAGAATAACAGGAAAGAAAGAAAGGAGAAAATAATGTAGAGAGATAGAGAGATGGAAATATAGAGGATAAAGCGAAAGAAAGAGATAGAAAGAGAGAGAGAGAGAGAGAGAGAGAGAGAGAGAGAGAGAGGAGGCAAGGGAGGCAAGGGGAGGAGGGGCGGGGGGGAGGGCACGCAGGCAGGCAGGAAGGAAGGGAGATAAGAGCGCAAGCAAGAAGGACCTTGCCCCAAGACGCGGCATGTCCGGCCAAGCCTTTATCTTTCGGTATGCGTATTAAGAGCTCTGCAGGTAAAATTGCCCAAATTCAAACATATTATTCTCAATGAGTATGTGTGATACGACCATGCTGAGCATGCCATTTGAAAGCCCCTGTTCTGAGCTTTTGAACGGTGCGTTCAGAATTGTTATTCCAACTACTAATAGAGAAAAACGAGAAGTAGAGAGAGTAAGAGACCTTCTTCGCTCATGTTGAGAGTAGGCATGAGTTCGTTATTCTCGACAAAGTACAATACCTGCGCGTGTTGGGAAATGTTTGCAATCTTGGAAAGTTCAAGGGCTGCCAAAATGAAGGTAGGAGCAACGTACAACAGAGTGCATCAAATCTCAATCAGCAGACGGGTTGAGGAGTAGGCGATCGACAATTACATGTAAGTTACGATGAGCATCTTCAATCATCTAGAGATGGGCATGTGCAATTTTCCCACCTCTCCCTTCTCCCTATTCCCGCGTCTGTCGTTATTTGTGATTTGTACGCATGTATGTATTCTGTCTCTAAGTACTACATGTAACTAAACATGTATTCATGTATCAAGGCACACAACCCAACACACATATTACAACCATCAAATACTTCACATATAAAACATGTATACACATAATATACAAACATCTAATGCATCTACATACAGATATGTAAAAAAATATGAAAATATACAATATAAGGACAAACAGCTTCTCTTCCCGATAGACCGTTTGTTCACAGGAGAGAAGTGAGCACGTCTGATTTAAAATTACCTACGCGAAGCAAGCATGAAGTACTCGTGCACGCGCATACACCCTTTAATAAAAAAAGAGTTGGCGAGGCAGCAGCGGCAGCAGCAGTAACAACAACAACAACAACAAGCAGTAGCGAGGACAAAAGAAGACGAGAGAAGAAAAATGAGGATGACGAGGATCAGGAAGAGGAGGAAAAAACCAAGGAGAAAACGAAGAAGAAGAAGAAGAAGAAGAAGAAGAAGAAGAAGAAGAAGAAGGAGAAGGAGAAGGAAGAAGGAAGAAGGAAGAAGGAAGAAGGAAGAAGGAAGAAGGAAGAAGGAAGAGGAAGAAGAAGAAGAAGAAGAAGAAGAAGAAGAAGAAGAAGAAGAAGAAGAAGAAGAAGAAGAAGAACTAGAAGGAGAAAGAGAAGAAGAAGGAGAAAGAAAAGGAGAAGGACAAGGAGAAGAAGAAGAAGAAGAAGAAGAAGAAGAAGAAGAAGAAGAAGAGGAAAGGAGGAGGAGGAGGAGGAGGAGGGGATCTCTGTTGGGAGAGATAGAGATAGAGATAGAAAGAAAGAAAAAAAGAAAACAAGAAAAAAAGAAAGGAAAAGTGTGTGTGTGTGTGTGTTTATGTGTATGTGATTGTGTCAGCGGGATTGGGCGACCAGTGCGGCCCTGGCGGGGTTAAGCTCTGTTGACATCGCCTGCGCCGCTTCCAAAAACCTGTTGCCCACATTACACGGCAGATTTGTTGGATAAATTTATGTTGCATTGTCTTTTTAATATCTATAGTATCACTATACTCTACTCTAGTATACAAAAGCATATTAGAGTAATAGACCCCAAAAAAAAAAATAATAATAATAATAATAATAATAATAATAATAATAATAAGAATAAAAGGAGAGAGAGAGAGAGAGATAAAAGCATATATCACATACATATTTTCAAAATATGTAATAGTATATATGTCACGCAAATCTATTTCGTACATATGTTCATGCGCTAGACACATACTCATCTTCGTTTTGTTTGTGTGGTACTCATCCTTGTTTTGTATCTGTGGTTGTCGGGACATATGACCGCTCTAAGACTTGTCCACTGGTGCTTGAATTGCCTTGAGAAGCCTCAAAATCCACAATCGATCTGTTAGAAAGCCGAAGATACACACCAGCGTTTGCTTCCACCAGAATGCCCAATAAATCGTTCCAACAAAGCAACCAGAGTTGCAACATATGGATTGACTTTGACTAAGGAAACAACTCGACAATAACCGAACATCGGTAGCAGCCACCCCAGCAGTAGCAACAGAGATAGGAGCAGCAACAGAATAGCAACGTCAGCAACATCAGCAAGGGAGAGAGAGAGAGAGAGAGAGAGAGAGAGAGAGAGAGAGCGACAGACAGCAACACTAATAAAAGCATCCAAAAGCACATGCACACACACGCAGAGCCCGACGGGAGAGGAAACGGGTAGGCAACACTGCACTACGGAGCTTTTATATCTGCTGTCAAGAACTAGATTGGTTAACATGGAGATTTGTCTGGTCTTCTCACCCTGGCATCGAAGTGACAAACTATGTGATATTAAGAATAGGGACGAACCGCGCCCTTCGCCGCAACGGCTGCGCAGTCCCAGAAATATCAGAACTTGGTACCTGGAGACAACGGATGCGAAACCACAAGCAGCTATTCCCCTTCTCGCATGATAGGTGAGTCATGCGTACGGGCAGGCTGTTCTTGATCGGGTCTCACGACATGCACGCATCTTCGTATGTTGCATGCGAACAGGTTGTGCATGCAATATGCATGAGAAATTCCTAGTTAACTTTAATCAATCATGACTTCCAGTGCTTCGTTTCGTTTAAATTCTTGCGTCCAAAACTTGTGTCGTGGCTCGATAGAAAGCTCTTGACATGAGTTTTCCAAATGGGCAACTTTACAATCCATAAGGACCGGAAGTTGTGCCGATAACGAAGCGCTTGGAGTCATTGTTTATTGTACTTAAGAACTAGGAACTTTTCATGTGTGTGTGTGCTTTCACCGCTGAGCGAAGGCGAGGGTCCCGAAACTCTTTCGGAGACAGCGGAGCCGGCGACGCTTCAGACTCTTCGTCTCCCGTATTTAATTTCGCTCCTTTGAACTTGGCTGCCAAAAATATTGTATTCACTGTACTGTGTTTTATGGTACAGTATGGTATGATTTGGTATTGTATTGTATTGTATTGCATTGTATTGCAGTGTATTGCATTACAGCACATTACAGCACAGTACATCACATTGCATCACATTAGATTGCCATGCACTGAATAGTCGTAGCTAATCTTATTTTATCTTATTTTTGTGGCTGTAAGTAGTATACAAACACGCACGCTATTCCACGCTCCTGCTTGTCCGTACCGGGTTTGAGGAAGGATCCTCCTAATGTCCTGGACTTGGGGCGATGGAGCGCGCAAAAGCCTGCCACTACATCTCCCTATGCAAACATGGGCTATGGTGATGATGATGATGATGGTGGTGATGGTGATGATGATGATGATGATCAAAGAGGGGGAAGAGGAGAAGGAGAAGAAGGAGGAGAAGGAGGAGAAGGAGGAGGAGGAGGAGGAGGATGAGGAGGATGAGAAGGAGGATAAGGACGAGGAGGAGGAGGAGGAGGAGGAGAAGAAGAAGAAGAAGAAGAAGAAGAAGAAGAAGAAGAAGAAGAAGAAGAAGAAGAAGAGGAAGAGGAAGAGGACGAAGAAGAAGAAGAAGAAGAAGAAGAAGAAGAAGAAGAAGAAGAAGAAGAAGAAGAAGAAGAAGAAGAAGAAGAAGAAGAAGAAGAAGACGTCTTGCATACTTACGTGTTATCTATACTTACATGCACACGCACAGATATACCACATGCAGACATACCAACATACTAGTAGCGTGCATGCATGCATCCAAAAGTTTTCACGTATGAACACACATATACAGAGGCAGGTATACATACATACATGTACGTACATCTTATGTACACACGAACACATACAAGCATCTTAAATATATACATATACAAATGGAAAATATGAATTTTTTTACCTCAATCAAATCTCTGGGGACCAGGATAGGGTGAGAGAAAGAAGAAACAATACAGGGGAGAGAGACATAGATAGACGCGGGAGAGCTACCACGCAGTTCGCGCCTTTGCAGTGGGACACAATGCTACTACTCCTACTGGCTGACGAGCCTGTGCTCCTTTCTTTACCGCAACTACTGCAAATGCCGTTCGTCGACTCTGCCAGCAAACGCGAGAGATAGAGAGAGAGGGGGGGGGGGGGGGGGGGGGGGGGGGGGGGGGGGGGGGGGGGGGGGGGGGGAGGGAGACAGAGAAAGGAGGAGAAGGAGGGAGAGAAGGAGGAGGACGAAGAGGAGGAGGAGGAGGAGGCATGTGCGGTAGGCAGGCAGGTACACAAGTATGGTCCAAGTATGTATGTAGTATGTATGTATGCAAGCAATTGAGTTAAATAAGCTTAGAATTGGTCCACGAATGAGACCTACTTGATTAATAATGTTTAGTACTTTGGATGATTTTGTTGTGTGGTAAGTGTAAAACGATATGCCTCGCCTTGTTGGGAACGTGGCGGGGACAGGTAAAGAGCTATCGATGGTCTTGAAACCATCCCAGGAAAGGGAATAGAGAGGATGATACAGACAACATGAAAACAACCAAGCATGGAAGACATTTTAGACTAGAAATCGTTTGAAATCATATAGTTAACAACCTTTTTTTGTTTTTTTTTGGTGCTTGCCTTCTTGTGTGTGTTTGTCGCAAACAGACAGACAGACAGACAGATCCACAGGCAGACATGCATAATACTTACACACATAAATACATACATACATACATACATACATACATACATGCGTACATACGTACATACATACATATACACACACATACATACATACATACATACATCTACATGTGATGGCTGGACCTGTGGTTTGGTTGTTGCTTTTTGTCCTTTCAGCACTGGGCGCGCCTTCTGGAGCAGTCTCTGTTTGCAAGACGGGTTTGCGGTAGAGTGCGGTTGGGGCTTTGTGTGTGTTTGTGTGTGTTCGTGTGTTGTGTTGTGTACCTGGCCGCGGGGAAGGGGGGGGGGGGGGGAGGGGTGGGGGAGTGGGGGGGAATGGACTAGGGATGATCGGAGTGAGGCACAAAAAATAGAAACGGAGTGATATGGCATCTCTCTCTCTCTCTCTCCCGCTTGCTTCCTTGCTTTCTTGCTTCCTTGCTCTGTGCACGTGTGTTTGGGTGTGCGTGCACGTGTATGTATGTGCGTCGTGTATGCTAGGGTGTTGGGAGGTTTGCCTTTGAGGCTGTTCTTCCTCCAGTGCTTGCAGCAAAGGCCTGCATACATACATACATACATACATACATACATACATACATACAAATATGTAAACACATACATACATACATATACATACATACATACATACCCGACAGGAATTCCTGCGCTGTGCAGCTTGCCTCCGAGCACACCATGGCTCTGTACAATACACGCATTAGATGCAAATGATGATATCCAACCAAATCTTTGTGCCTAGGGTGTTTGTATACATACTTGACGATCGTTTGAACGCGCAAATAGTATTGGCATGCGTCAAGTTATGCATGCATACATATATACATATATGCATACATACACTATATACATACATACACACATACATACAGACAGACATAAAGAACAGAACAGAACAGAACAGAACAGAACGAATCTCTCTCTCTCTCTCTATCTCTCTCTCTCTATCTCGCTCTCTATCTATCTATCTATCTCTCTCTCTCTTCTCTCTCTCTCTCTACATATATATATATGTCT
This sequence comes from Paulinella micropora, assembly GCA_019918135.1. Lineage (NCBI taxonomy): Eukaryota > Cercozoa > Imbricatea > Euglyphida > Paulinellidae > Paulinella > Paulinella micropora. Next base: position 22,156 of record WBZZ01002794.1, read on the forward strand.
CTGTCTTTGTCTCTGTCTCTCTCTCTCTCTCTGATATATTAATATATATATATATAGAGAGAGAGAGAGAGACAGACAGACAGACAGACAGATAGGTAGGTTAATAGATAGATAGATATATAGATAGATAGATAGATAGATAGATAGATAGATAGATAGATAGATAGATAGATAGATAGATAGATAGATAGATAGATAGATAGATAGATAGAGAGATAGACAGATAGACAGACAGATAGACAGATAGACAGACGGATAGATAGATAGAAGATAGATAGATAGATAGATAGATAGATAGATAGATAGATAGATAGATAGATAGATAGACAGATAGATAGATAGATAGATAGATAGATAGATAGATAGATAGATAGATAGATAGATAGATAGATAGATAGACAGATACATAGATAGACAGATACATAGATAGATAGATAGATAGATAGATAGATAGATAGATAGATAGATAGATAGATAGATAGATAGATAGATAGATAGATAGATAGATAGATAGATAGATATGTTTGGTCTGTCAGCTCTGTATATCCGAAGACATAGGCATCCATTCCACCCCGCCACCAGTTGGTGGCCGGGCAGCGGGCTGGAGATGGGCACTAGGCCCCGGAAATGTGCAGAACCCTCCTGGCTGGAGGGCTCAGACTGGTTCCAGACATGTACCCGTGATCACGTGCCCCACGAAGGCTTC
>WBZZ01002795.1:0-30000 GCA_019918135.1 Paulinella micropora
AGGATTTCTATGTATGCTTTGTAGGATCCGGTGCAGCGTAAGCGTCCTGCTCAGGCGATTCAGCGCCCCCCGCAGAGATCAAGACGCCACAACCGAGACCCCCGTCATACGCATTCCAGGCATACAAAGAAACAGGCAGTGGAGAGACGACGCCATGGAAAGACTGAGGCTGCTATACAGGCGGACCCTGACTCTCAAGATGTACAGGCAGAACCTGACTTGCAAGATGCACAGGGAAATCCTGAGTTGCAAGCTGCAGGAGTACCAGTAGCCCCGGACCCTGCGGTGTTTGCAGATAGGTACGACTGCGTGGATGAGGTGGAGCAGTCAGCCCTCGATGCAGGCGTTAGCGAAGCAGAGGTGGGTGTGGAGTTGCAGCCAATCTTTGCTGGAGGTCGGCTTCGGGAGGCTGCCATGGTGGACTTGCTGATGGAGCACGCAACCGCGCACAATATTTCCAGAGAGGGTATGCAGAGCTTTGTGGATATTCTTAATCTTTTAATTCTGGACGGTGGCGGGACAAAGCGCGTACTAAAAAAATGTGCTACTTACGACAAAGCCATGACACGCGCCGCTAAGCAAGCGACGTCCAAGTACATTGTCTGCCCTCGGGAATGTCGAACAGGCTGCATGCCCTTGGAAGAAGGGTGCGCTTTTGCTCGGGCTGTGGAACCAAAATGGAACTGAAAACAGAAACTGACCTGAATGCTCGCACACTTCGGCACATAGACATGGGAGTACAGCTGGAAGCTATTTTCCGTCATCCAGGTCATTATATCATAACTGCGATATGTTCATGCGCATATCATGTATATGTACCTGTGCAGACGTGCGACCTTTTGTTGACTGGACGGAAGGGAAAGGAGGCACAGCGCTCGTTGTACCTGCAGATTGGCGTAAGTCCCCGGCCTGGCAGCAACACGTGCGAGATCCACAATCGATTGTTTTGGGTTTTTACCTGGATGGTATCAATGCATAGCGTGGTATCAGGGAAAACGACCCTCATTCCACCACTTTTGTTATCATAGAGGTTTTGAACCTCCCATTCTTTTTGCGGGCGGACCCAAGATTTACAATGATCTGCGATGTTATTCCTGGTCCCAAGAAGCCCAAGCAAAAAAGGACAGACGAGAGGGGGGTTGTTTCTAAGGTCCCAACCCCCCCCCCCCCCCTCGTTTTGAATTTTCCTATCGTTTGCCATTTTTTACAAAGTCGGTCGTATTAAGAAACTTTACACGAATTACCCAGTTTTTACACATATCCCCACAAAAAGACAGAAAACGAGGCAGAGCGAAAATATAAAGAAACGGCAAATTCGTCCGCACTTTACGACATACCGCATTGCGATGACCATTTCGGCCCTTTGGTCCCCGAAATAAAAAAAGGAAATACTACAAATCTAAAATTATCTTTTTTTTTGTGTCTTTTGGTTTCAATTATGTTTTCTGGTTGTATGTCTTCTTTTTTTAACTGTTGCTTATTTTCTTCTCCTTCGTTATCTCTTGAACTTGGTTCGTTAATTTGCTTTTCATCATCAACTGGCTTTTCAAACTTGGTCTTTAACAACTCGCGGGGGCTAACTAGTTCTTTATTAGATAGCACAATCTTAAATCCATTTCTACCCAAAACCATATATACCTGCTTTGACCAAGTTCGTCCGCCTTTTGAAAATAGATTTGGTTGAACTTCTCGTCTTACCTTATCGCCTGGTTCAAATTCATTAATACATTCATCTCTTTCAATTTTTTGTTTATTAGTAGCTTTTCCATTCAATACATCAATTAGTCTAGCTTTGATTGTTGGATGAAATCTCATATTGTAAGCTTTGACCATATCATCAATGTATGAGACCCAGTCAAAGTTCCCATTAGTTTCAAATAGTATGTCAAGCCACCTTATAATAGTTCTGATAACTCTATCAACTATTGCGAGTGCTTTGTGGTCTCCTACTTCAACTGTTCTGTGTTCAATGTTGTGTTCATCAAAATATTTATTAACTGCTCCTTTGTATTCTCCTCCGCTATCTGTTGTAATGATTTCTGGAATATATGGAATAGATTTTAAATAACTATATACTTCATTCGCAGTTTTATTTTTCAGCGGTCTAACTTCTAAAAATCTACTATTAGTGTCAACCCAAACCAACATAAAAGCATATTTTTTATTACCTGGTTTATCTTTTAACTTAGACATATCAGCCAAATCTACAAACACTTGTTTCAACGGTTTATCAGCCCATATCGTATTCCATTTCTTACTTTGATTTTTCTGAAAATGTAGTTCTAATGCCTGTTGTTCTTTCAGTTCTTGTAATTCGTCGTCCATCGCCTCCTAATACTTAATGACACCTAAGGCTTTATCCTTATATATTAATCTTTCTTTTTTTTCTAGTTCAAAACAATAATTAGAACAAAACTCGTAAGTATAAAATCGGTCGAATGTATCAATGGCTGTAATCTGTCTATTAGCTAAACACAAGCTCAATCCACACACATAGCAACTATTGAAGTCATACTCAAAACGATTATATAAATAGTCCATAATGTGAAAACGGACATCGAGCGGTAAATTTTTTATACGGTCCATTAACTATATTTAGAAATTGAGAAAAATTTTAGATGTATCATTATTTTTCTTTTTTGGTTTCTCTGTTTGTTGATTATAAACATTGACACTAACACGGCTAGACTTCTTACCTCCTTTCTTAGGCTTAGGCTCTTCATCTTCCTCCTCGCTTTCGCTTTCGTCCTCGCTTTCTTCTTCCACTTTCTTTTTTACCACTTTCTTCACCTTCTTCTGTTTAGTCTTAAGTTTCATACCCGCAACACGTCGTGCAACAATATCAACGAAGTCCTGTTCAACCTCTTCATCGCTTTCACTGCTTTCCTCAATCGGCTCACCATCTCTACCATCTATCATATCCCTCGCCAACTGCTTCTTAGCTGTATGTTCCATCTTTTCGTCAGCAGTCATTTCTTCACATTCTTAGCCTCTTCCTCCGCTAGTAGCTCCCTGGCCCTTTCAATCTTTCTCTGCCTCGCATATTGTTTTTTAGTCGCTTTTTCAAGGTTTTTTATGGCAATCTCTCTATTACCTCTCGGCATTCTCGGTTATATATCTAACCAAAAATAATTTTTAATCCGATTAATTATTATCCAAAATATATAATAATGAGTCAATATAAATCGCTCTTAGGCTTGAATGAAATCTCCACAGATAGCCTTTCAATCGCAAACTTAGACTTAACGAACACTAATATTACAGGTTTAAATACAGACAGAGTACCAGAAGATGCCGACCCCGTAAATCTTTATTTTACCGACGGTCGATTTGATACACGGTTGGCTACCAAAAGCACGGGGGATATCAAAGAAGGAAGCCGTTTATACTATACAGAGCAACGAGTTAGGGACAACGACGAGGTTAAAGCTTCAACTCAACACCGCTCGAATACAAGTAATCCGCACCAAACCAGCCTAGTCAATCTGATAGACACAAACATATCCGCACCAGTGGTCGGTCAATACTTAACTTACAACGATGTAGACGGCAAATGGAGGAATACCGCCCTCGGGTTAATTGACACACTCTCTGATGTAGTCATAACCGCACCAATAGCGATGAATAGTTATCTAACATATAATTCAATAAACTGGGTAAATAAAACCTTTCCGATAAATGTGGATGAATTCGGCAATATTAGTATGGGAAGGAAGAATATAACAGAAGTTAATTTACTAAATACAAATGATGTTGATGAATGGATATTTGAGCATAATGATAATAATGATAAAGTGTCAGCAGCTGGAAATATAGATAGCCACAGCGATGTGACAATAACAGGCTTCCCAGCAGATAATCAACTGATTATGTATAGCACAGGACAATGGAGAAACACTACACCACCCTTTCTGAGATTAGACGGCACAGCCAGTATGACGGGAGGACTAAATATGGGAGGGTTTAACATAACAAATGTGGGCACGGTTGACAGTATTGATGTTTCTGCCCTTGATACTGCTGTGGTTAAACTAACAGGAGACCAAACCATAGCAGGAACGAAAACATTCAACAACCAAATTTCGATGGGCACTAATCTGGTTCCAACATTAGCAGACCACGTAGCTAACAAAAAATTCGTTGATGATAGTTGTGTGAAATTAACAATAGACCAAACAATAGCAGGAACGAAAACATTTAATAATCAGATTTCGATGGGCACTAATCTGGTTCCAACATAAGCAGACCACGTAGCTAACAAAAAATTCGTTGATGATAGTTGTGTGAAATTAACAACAGACCAAACAATAGCAGGAACGAAAACATTTAATAATCAGATTTTGATGGGCACTAATCTGGTTCCAACATTAGCAGACCACGTAGCTAACAAAAAATTCGTTGATGATAGTTGTGTGAAATTAACAACAGACCAAACAATAGCAGGAACGAAAACATTTAATAATCAGATTTTGATGAGCACTAATCTGGTTCCAACATTAGCAGACCACGTAGCTAACAAAAAATACGTTGATGATAGTTGTGTGAAATTAACAACAGACCAAACAATAGCAGGAACAAAAACATTCAACAACCAAATTTCGATGGGCACTAATCTGGTTCCAACATTAGCAGACCACGTAGCTAACAAAAAATACGTTGATGATAATTGTGTGAAATTAACAACAGACCAAACAATAGCAGGAACGAAAACATTTAGTGATAAAATACAACTTCATTAATATCAACAATAAGCAGACCAATAATTATAGGAAAAACAACAAAATCAACAAATGGGGCAACAGGAGGCTTAGAATTATACGGAACGGCAAGCAATATCGGAGGGGCACATTTACAAGCGATAACAACGGCAGATGCTTACCCCACATTTCAATCATTGAACTGGTCGCACGACAACATAACCTTAAACTTTGATTCTTACTGGGATGGAGCTAACTGGAAATCAAGTAATGCTGGTTCAAATTTCCAAATATTAAAAGGAAACAATAAACTCAGTTTTAGCTATAAATCAGGAATAACGGCAGGAAACAATATAACGTGGTCTGAGGCGATGAACATAAGCGCAGCGGGAATAATAACGGCAAATGCGGGTATATCAACAACAACATTAACAGCGAGTGGGGAAATAATTGCTAATGGCGGACTTAATATGAACAGCCAAAGCATTACAAATGTAAATCAACTAAATGCTAAAACCATCTCAACTTGGTTATCAGAGCACACAGCAAATAATGCGAAAGTGTCCGCCGATGGGTCAATAGACACACACAGCGATGTAGTTATTACAAGCCCCGCAAACGGTCAATTATTAACATACAACGGCTCAGACTGGGTGAATTCAACAGGGTCTCTGGCTTTCCTTGCTTTGTCAGGTGGAACAATGACGGGCGATGTAAAATATGGGGCTTCTGCTTTTACTTTATACACAGCCCCGCAGGCTATGACAACTAATAATTCTGGAGGGTTTGTTGCTTCTGCTTCTAATGAATACTATCCAGCGTATTATGCTTTTAATTCCGACCAGAACGATTATTGGAGCACTGCTATATACTATAATGACACAACAGGAGTTTATTCAAGAACACCAGCGACCACAAATACTTGGGGAGGAACACCATACACAGGCGAATATATAAAAATTGACTTAGGGTCGATATACAAAATAAAAAATTATTATGTTAGGTCTTCATCTGCTAATTACATTGAAACAACACCGAGCATTTGGTATGTAGGAACGAGTGCGGACAACATTACATATACATTATGGGATAGCAGGACTGGCGAGGCGTGGGCAAGTCAAACAACGAAAACATATACACCAGCTTCAAATGCTACTGCTAGATATATCATATTTATAGTGAATAAGACGGGGAGTGGTGGAACTTCATTGAGAGCCAACCACGAATAGCCAGTCTGTATTTTGATTATGAGACTTTTAATTATGATATAACATTGGTTAGAAATATGACGAGCTACACATTAACAACGAGCGGAGCCATAACAGCGAGCGGTTTAATCGCAGCGAATGCGGGATTAACAGGAACCACATTAACGGCTAGCGGGTTGATAACTGCTAATGCGGGAGTTGACTTAAAAAGCCAAAAAAATAACGAATTTATTAACATCAACGGTTTCAACAGACGGGGCGAACAAAACTTATGTAGATACATTAGACGGGCAGAACGTAAAACTAACAGGAGACCAAACAATAGCAGGAACAAATGAATTTAGCGGAAAATTGGCGACTTCATTAGGCATCCCGTGTATAGTAGGTAGGAATTCAAAGGGAACAGGAGCAACAGGAGGTTTAGAGTCATTCATTCATTCATCTGTTTATCCTATATTTCAACAATTAAATTGGAGCACGGACAATATAAACTTAGCTTTTGATGCTTATTTTGACGGCACGAACTGGAAATCAAGCAACAGCGGCTCAAACTTTCTAATTCAAAAAGGTGGTAAACTCGCTTTTTATTATAATTCAGGAACAACGGTGGGAAACAATATATCTTGGACTGAGACGATGAACATTAATACGTCGGGAGATTTAAGCATCATAACAGCATCCAGCGGATTTCTAACATTAAGAAAAAGACCCGCTGCCACTTACGACCCACAAATATTTTTGAAATCAGGAGGATATTCAAATTATGGAGTAGTTTGTGCGTCAACTGGTTTGGTTCACGCTTGGACTACTTCAAACTCTTCAAGTGAGCCTTCTGGAAGTTATAATTATATTCCACTCAATGGTGCTTGGACAAACTCATCTGACAGGCGCTTAAAATCAGATATTAAGACATTAGACTGCGGGAATGGTTGCGAGAAACTAATGAAAATAAATTGTTGTTCGTATTATTGGAAAACGGACGCGAAGAAAGAAAAAAAGAACCACGGATTTATTGCGGACGAAGTAAAAAAAATATTTCCCGAATTTGTATCCGAAAGCGGAATGAAAGCGGATGACGGAGACGGCTACCTTGAAGGTATAACATATACGGACTTCATTCCAATATTAGTCAGTTCTTTTCAACATTTAACGGAAAAGGTGATTAATTTGGAAAAAGAAAATAAAACTTTACTTAATATATTACAAGACCAAGCAAACCAATTAGCAGAAATTAGAGTGACCACACTTCCTCCTAATGCCGCCTAGATTACATCCACCACCACCAATCATAGAAGTAGATGGCGAACTGACACCAGAGTTGAAGAACCGCGTGCTAGATGTCCAAATTAAGCAGGAAGAATTTTTTTTTAGAAAATTAGACCACGGGACTGCTGTATGACTAAACGAAAAACCGACAGCAGACTTATTAAATACTTATTTCAAATGGGTATCATTATCGCGATTATAACCCTTTGTATCGTGAGGCTATCTGAAAAGAACTTACCATGTGAGGTTGCCAACACTTATGTAGGCATTTTGACCTTACTAATCGGCATCTGCCTTCCATTGCCTTCTTCAAGTAAGAAGTGAACACTCAAACGAATAGATTTTATACCACGAAGCATCATTTGAACATATTAGAGGTATGGAGTCGTTAAAACTAACACACCAATCACTCATCTGCTTATACACACATCCTTTTTGAATACAATAAAGACAACTTTCATTCTTTTTTTCGCCGACCCGTGAATAGAAGTCGCAGGCGGACCGCCCTAACACAGAGCACACAAATAATAATATCAATAACATAATATATTATACACAATATAGTATGAGTGAATTCAAATACCAAAAGATTATTTTTCTGAGCAATGATTTTCCAGGCGGGGTTAATGGTAGCAAGTCATTTAACAAAAACATTCAAATGAACTTTACCCCAACCAGAATGAACGTTAAGTTTATCCACTATATGAACAATACGACGGAAACGAAAACAAAAATCCTTTATATGGACCGCATTGGGATTATTGGAACATTCGCAGACAGCAACGTCGCAAACATTTCAAATCTCAGCTACAATTTAGGTATTATTAATTGGACCGATGGACAATACACTTTTTAAGTGCTTAAAAGAGACAATGGCAGTATTGAGACTGACCAACTAGCTGGAAGAATTGTTATTTGTTTAGAATTTTTGGCTTGACAAAGTAGGGACACCCTACAACCCGCATTTTTTCTGATTTTTGGTGAAGCTTTTTAAAAAAAGGTTCATATAGAGTGATGAAAAAAATTAATGATATACGAGTTAGACCAGTTAAGCAAAACGGAGATGGCGATAAGTTGGCAAAAGGACATAAGTTATTTGATGAACCGTATGCCAATATTTTTCTTCTAGCTCGCAAGAAGAGTGGTAAGACGACCGCACTGTTCGAAATCCTGAAACGAACGACTGACAAAAAGACCCGCATTGTTATTATTGCCAGCACAATACACAAGGACCACATTTGCAAAGAAATGGTTAAGAACTTCAAGAAGAAGGGAAACCCGATTGCGATATATACATATTTGAAAACGGACGGCTACAGTGTAATTGATTACGAATTAGACAAGCTCAATAAGCCAGACGAGGAGCAAGAAGAAGGCGAAATTGTACAGGATGGTAAAGAGGAACCGAAGCCGAAGTTTCTTTATTTTGGTAAAGAGGGGGAAAAGAAAAAACAAGAACCCCCCGCAGAAAGACCGTCCAAATACATTACACCAGAAGTTGTGTTTCGTGCTAGATGATTTGGGTAGCGGGTTGAGGGATAAGTCTGTGAGCGACCTGTTGAAAAAAAATAGACACTACAAGTCAAAAGTGGTTATGAGCTCGCAGTACCTTAACGACTTACGGCCTGAAGCTATTAAACAGCTGGACTACCTTCTTATTTTTCCTGGACAGAGTGTAGATAAAATAGAACTCGTGTATAAACATCTGGACCTCGGCTACGACCTCGAATACTTCATTGAAAAATACCACGAGGCGACGAAAGAGAGATTTAACTTTTTGTATGTGGATGCGGTTTCTGATGAATTACGAAAGAACTTCAATATTCGTTTTAAGTAATTTAATTTAATTATTTTTTTTTATACAATATACATGCCAACATCACCAGTGATTATTTCACAACCAGCGGGATATAACATCGGATACAATCCTTCACCAGTCAGTATGCCATAGAAAGGGCGAGCCCTTTCAAACCCAAGTTTAGCATGAGGAAGAAAGAAGAAAGGAAAAAAGAAACAAACAGGAGGCAAAGTAAATTGGAAAAAAGTCGGACAAGCGATATTAGATGCTAATAGGTTTATCAAGAAGAACCAATTGATTTCAAGAGGTGCTACTTTCCTTAGCGATGTCGGAGTGCCTTATGCAGAAGGAATATTCCACCGCTGACGAACAGCATTGATTGTTGCTTCCAGCTTCTGCTCAGCTTCCTTTTTCTCCTTGAGTTTGCGTTAGTATTCTTGATCAAGACTAGCTTCTTCTTCTGCAGAAATTGGCGAAGGAGACGGAGGACGCGTGATCACAGAAAAAAAACTCTTGATTGACTTAGGCATGTTGCATTTTCTTCGACAGATGCTTTGTGCAACCACACAAGCAATCAGAAAATTAATCGCTTCAACATTTCGAGAAGCTTTGGACAATTTCGAGCGAACCAATCAAACTCTTCTGATTTGCTCGAATTTTTTTGAGTTTTTGCCAAATCTTTTCTTCAATCTTTTCGATTTTTTTTTTTAATTTTTACAGTAAGCCTACCCCCTTAAATAGAGATTTTTCGCCTTCGAAATTTCTGGTAATCTCTCGGCAGGTGCGCCACTTATCGGTCGGCCCGGCAGCTTTTTCTGTAAAAAGTCTTCTGAAATTTCCCTTGGGAGACCTTTCCAAAAGATATTTCAATTCCAGACTTTCTGCAGTGTTCGATGTCTTCGAATTTGAAATTATTGCGGGTGAACTCGTTTTGGCTTGTTTTGATGATGCTGTTTTTGAATTTTTTTTGCAAGTTTTGACACTCCACAATTTTATCTCAAGACGGCTGAAGGTACCTACAGGCCGCGGCTTTTTCCACGATGCCTTCACGCAAGCAAATGATCTTGCAACTGATATTTCTGGTGCTGAGTACCTTGCTAACAAATGACCACATATTTTCCTTGGTTGCCCTTATGGCACAAGCTGCTTCAGCTCCAGAACGCCCCCTCATTCCTGACCAAAGATTGAATCCTACTACAGTGTCTGTGGGGATGAAAGCTTTGACACGCTTTCATTTCCACGACCTATGTGAAATCACTTGGCGATTGGGCTTACCTGCTACAATAACTAGTCAAAGGGACAGGTACATACATAAATAAATACATACATACATAAATAAATACATACATACATACATACATACATACATATATATATATACATACATACATACATACATACATACATACATACTTTCTTTCTTTCTTTCTTTTTTCTTTCTTTCTTTTTTTTTCTTGCTTTTTTATTCTTTAATTCTTTGGCACCCGAGCCGACCGCAGCAGCCGCCGTAGCAGCAGTAGCAGCCGCGAGCAGCGGAAGTGAGACTCCTGCCACGAGTGTGCAGCCACAGCCGCAGCAGCAGCCGCCGCAGTTACATACATACATGCATACATACATACATACATACATGCATAGACATATACATTCTGAATGTTTTAGGTACATAGCGGTGGAAGGAGTCAGCATGCTTCTCTACCGGCGCGCAATGCAGTCGAGATTGAAGGACTGTGCTGCTATTTTTGGAAGAAGCCCAGAAGCCATTAGTCGAATTGTTGCTCAGACACAAACGTTCATTTACATGAATTGGAACCATTTATTAAGTGGCCATTATATGTTGAGCATCACTCCAATTGAATGGTTACAGTTTGCTGCAGCAGTACATGACGTCGTCCAAGTAGATATGCATTGTGTCGGGTTTATTGATTGTAAAATATGACGAACAGCAAAACCAGTGCGAGGTCAGAAGTCTGTATATAACGGCTGGCAAAAAACTCACTGTTTAAAAATGCAAGTACTAGAACTCCCAAACTGCATGATAGTTCACAATTTTGGACCAATATCTTGCAGACGACATGATATTACATATATAGACAGTCTGGATTACGTGCTCTCCTGTATTTTGGTTTATTACCTTTGGGATTACATGTATTTGGAGATTTAGGATACATTTGGGTTATGTCGCCTATACTTTTCGCATATTTTCAAGGTAATTTTGTTAATTTTTTTCCAGCAGTGGGTTTATAACAGATGCATGGTGAGAGGTAGGATAACAGTAGAGTGGGGTTTTGCTAAGATTACACAGTTACTTCCTGCGCTTGATTATAAGAGGAAAATGAAACAATTACAGTCACCTCTAGGAGAGAGCATTCCTGTAGCTGTTTTATTTACTAACATGCATGCTTGCATTTACTTTTCTGAGACAAGTAACTATTTCCGTTGCTCACCACCAACTTTGGGTGAATATTTAATATAATGTTAACAGTAGAGGAGTTGATACTACTAGTAATAATTGAATTTCAATTCCTACAGTTATATCCACATTAATATGTTAATACTGAATATATTTAATATGATGATCCGGTCGTACATCAATATTAGTGTTACTCTTTTGACTCTCCTGTTCGAGTATATAACTGGGAACCTTCACTTCTTACTCTGGTTTTATGATCCAACAACTTGATCTTATTGCTGAATAAGCTGCGGGTAAGATTATTTCATTTAAGTAGCAAGTAGTATGTAAGTATGTATAACAAATACAAAGTAAGATTTTTTTCACTGAAAATTTACGCAAACACTTTTAATAATACAATACTTGCAACTTGTAAGAATAAATATATCTAACTTTACTTCCCAGTCACTAAGTATTAATAATAACCTTGACTTCTAACGCTGATTTTATTAATAAAGTGGCAATCATTATTAAAGTGGCAAGTTTGTGGCAAGTGGTAATTATAAAGTTGCAAGTATTTTATTTCATCTATATGGCAAGTATTAATAAATTGTGTAGTTAAAGTTGTTTAATCTTTAAAGTTAAAAATCAATGTAAACATAATTAATTAGCTGTTGATAATATTATTTTATTAATAAAATTAATAACATCATACATGTTCTGAACCGGTCACTGATAAGTAGTTACTTAATTGACAGCATTAATCATGACTAAATTTTAATTTCAATTTCATCACAAATAAACTTTGAAGCGAAAAAACAAATTAACTGCTTAGGAAATTCCTTCAAATGCTCTCATCAGACTGGTTACGCATGGTACGTATGTAAGCATTAGCCAAAGTGGTAAAGCACTGCAAGCCTTCTGTAACAAGAAAAGAAAGCATGGTTCTGTTTGCCTTCTGTTCTTTTGCATCAGTTTCAATTAACGAACGTAAAGTATCGTTTAGCGCCTGAAAGCCCTCTCTCTGTATGACAGCTGACCTCTCCGCTGCAGCGGCAGCACGGTCCAGATTGTCTTGGAACATATTGTGAGTTCTGCGTGGAGTTCGATCTGCCCCTCTTCCCCTGCTCCTATTGTTTGTGCTTAACAGAGCTACTTGTAAATATCTCGCTTCCGCAGCTTCATTTTTTTCATCCTCACTGACAATATCAGCCAGGCCTGTTCCATACCTGTATGTGGAGCTGCCAGCCGGGGAACCAAGAAACACATTGGTTGGTGATAAATTTATTCGAGCGCTTTTTCTCGCAGCGACTGACTGCAACATAGTTGTAGGTGAAAGAGGTGGACGTGTAACTTCCGGACATCGGCTGTACACCAACATGAGATCATGTAGTAAGCGTTGAATGTCCAATATAACTGTTTTTTCATCCTCCGACACATTGCCACCCAGATTGATATCTGCATTATTGTAAGGATAAAAAGCGTCCGGATTGCTGGCGAGGTCCTTGGTGTCGATGTCCTATATAGATTGATAGATAAATAGATAGATAGATAGATAGATAGATAGATAGACACTACCGGGACAAAAAAATCTCGGACGGGATTAACGATCCCGGACCCTAGATCTGTGTTGAGTTCCGGGATTTTTTTGCTTTAAACCGAGATCAAAAATCTTGAAAACAGATTCAAAATCTCGGACTCAAGATACAAATCTTGGACTTATAATATTTAACCTCGGACGCTAAAATCACGGACCCAAGATACAAATCTTGGACGCAAGGAAAAATCTTGGATGTAAGGAAAATGTTTGATTCCAAGATTAAAGTCTTGAGTTTATGATTTAATCTTGTTTCCAAGATCTGCTAGGTCACGTGTCCAGAATTGTACAATCACGGCTCCAAGATCAACAATCTTAAGTCCAAGATCGGTATCTTGGACACATGATAAAAGCCTGGAACACAGACTTAATCTTCAGTCTTACCTTTATTTCTTGGAGACATGTTAAGAATTGTTTTCAAGATATTTGTTTATGTGACCAAGATTAAAATCTCGGATCCGAGATTTCAATCATTTTTCAATATCAATAATCACAAGTCCGAGATTTGCAAACATGGACTCATGATATTAATCATAGAATAGAGACTGAAACCAGTCATGGCAGAGCCTACCGTACACAATTGTTATTGTATACAGTACTCTTACAGAATCAAACTTTCCCAGCAATTATTAATCACTAATAGTTTTTTTTTTTTTTTTTTTTTTTTTTTTTTTTTTTTTTTTTTTTTTTTTTTTTTTTTTACTAGTGAAAGATTCTGCATATACATGCTACAGAAAAGATTTTATTATTTTAAAAAAAAACTGTTTTTACAAGTGTAATGAAGGCACCACTACAATCTGTTCTGTGCTTGACGTTGACGCTGCACGTGATGATTTCGGTGATGCTAGTCCTGTGCACAATATATCTTCTAAAGGTACAACAGCCCGCGTTAGACTATCTTCTCTGACGTCCAGGGTGTCCAAACAGTTTGCCAACGCGGCCTTCTGGAGGTATTGGAACACGGAGACGACAAAGAATGTTACAGTTTTGATGCTGTTGTTTTCTTGAGGTACCTCCAGTTGTATGCCATATTCTGCACGGCACCAGGTTTTACTTGCAAGGTACAGGAAGCACGCGGATCCATCTTGCCTAGTGTTGACAGGAACGCCTTCAACACAAAGAAATCGGTGACCAAATAGAACAGCTTGGACTAATACATTGCATTGCATGACATCGCCACTACGGAGAAGCGGAACCTTTTGCCTGGATACACAGTCACAGGAATCTCACCCACTTGAAAATCGATCAGACTGCTAACTCTTTTTGTCTGCGTGCTTTACGCATGCGCAACTCAATAATCGCAAAGATCAGCGCGGAATCACATGTTGAAGCAAATGAGTAGCGATACAAGTACTACCTAACTGCTTCTTCCTCAAAGGGGTACGGTTGCCTGACATCTATTACGCGCAGTGCGGAACCATGGTGATATTTAACTATGTTTAGTCGCGTTCCAGTTCGCTCTCGTGTGGCCAGGATATCTGCTGCGAGCTCCGACATCAGATTGATTCTGGTGTTGTCGCGGTCGTGTAATGGCTTGAGAGGGTCTGGTTTTAGGGATTGCAGACATTCCAGGTCCTGTTGTGCCACCGTGATTGTGCCTGTAAGGAAATGACCTAGCTTGCCTCTCAAAATGTTTGCTTCGACATGTGATTCCACCTCGTTGCGCCTTCGCAAGCCAGCAATCTGTTTGCGAATTATTCGTTCGTTTCGAAAACACCACCACAGCATAACAGGTCCAAAGTGTTGCATATTCTCAATCAGGTGTCGGATTCGATGGAATACCAAGGGATGTGATATTGGAGGCAATAGCTTAGCATGCAAAGCTTGAAACCTCTTTTCCAACCTGTTCAAAGTAGCTATGAGATCCGGCGTGACATCAACAGCTGACATAAGCCTAAAGAGAGTGCAAAGCGTAACGCAGTACTCTAATTTGGTGCCCGTCACGAGGTCGTCAAAAATCCATTCACCGCAAAGAGCTAGAATATACCAATCTTCTCCACTCATGGAGCCTCCGGATCGGAAAGGTGCTGCCGAGCAGGACCTTCCAATGCGTGCACAAAAATCAAGCCACCGCTCATCCACTACTCCCTGCTGTTCCGGAGTGATAGCCATTGCTTCTTGTTGTGCCAAATATCGTTCCCAAGTAGCCCCAGACCCGGGCCTGGCGATTTCTTTTTTCCCTGCCAGCCAGGGAAACAGATGTTTTTTCAGGCATCCTTCAATTAGATGCAGCGCGTCTTCCGGTGACTGCACAATGCAATCTTCTAGCACGTCTAACAGCACCGG
Organism: Paulinella micropora; assembly: GCA_019918135.1. Classification (NCBI taxonomy): domain Eukaryota; phylum Cercozoa; class Imbricatea; order Euglyphida; family Paulinellidae; genus Paulinella; species Paulinella micropora. The sequence goes on from WBZZ01002795.1 coordinate 15,242, forward strand.
CTCCTGTTTGAAGCCGTACATGTGAGCATCTTTTTCTCCTTGTTCCGTTCGCTGCCTTGCCTGATCCGCTGCGGTCTTGCCGCGGGGGGGGGGGGGTCCCTGTAGCTTCGCGATGCCCAGTCGTAAAAGTCACCCACTTTCTCAGAAACTTGCACGCATTTGGTGCAACCAGCATAGCCAAGCATTTTGTGACTCAAGAGTGCCACGTGTGCCTCGTAGTCGGCGGACGCAAAGAGTACAGTGAAGTTATATTTTCGCACGTCTCGTATGGTGGGTTGCAGCCATGGTTCAAGACGCTTGGAAAAAGGACAGACGAGAGGGGGGTTGTTTCTAAGGTCCCAACCCCCCCCCCCCCTCGTTTTGAATTTTCCTATCGTTTGCCATTTTTTACAAAGTCGGTCGTATTAAGAGATTTTACACGAATTACCCAGTTTTTACACATATCCCCACAAAAAGACCGAAAACGAGGCAGAGCAAAAAAATAAAGAAACGGCAAATTCGTCCGCACTTTACGACATACCGCATTGCGATGACCATTTGGCCCTTTGGTCCCCGAAATTAAAAAAGGAAATACTACAAATCGGTTTCAATTAATATTTTAAATTTATAAAAATAATATTACATATATATAAGATGCAAAACAAGAGAAAACAAATCAAGTGTGCTAGCGATTTAAATAAGCTAGTTCTAGACAAATTTAAAGAGCTTAAATACTCTAGAGTTGTTCGTAGAGTTCATAAACTAGAAGACATCAAAGATGTTAAGACTGATATATTATATTATTCCGTAAAATGCGAGCATAATGATTTTATAAAACATAATTCTACAATTTCATTACAATATAAGGAAGCAAGCGAAGCCATCGTATCACATAAGCACATAACATTAGCATTGATAGAGAAACTAAAAAGTGATACTCAATTCAGTTGTAATATTTGTTTTGATACAGCAGATGTTTTGAGAAGATGCTGTAAGTGTCAATATGAGACTTGTGTGCCGTGTCATCTGGAAAATAATTTAGTGTGTCCATTATGTAAAAATGTGAGCTCACCTAATTTACATTTTATTCCTAAATCGTCTGTTTCTGAAAAAGATATAAAAAATAAAATTGCTTTTAATGTGCCGTCTAAATGGATAAACAGAGATTTCTTAGATATCGATAGTCCAAATTTTGATTTAATATGTGATATACTACAAACATATATGAACAGATTGACTTTATCATGTATGCGATATGAATTATCTGCCGACGAAACGGTATGTATCATTAAATAATTATTTACATTTATAAAAATAATATTACATATATATAAGACATGCCACGACCAAAGATATATGAAGGAGACGAAAGGAGAAAAAGGAATAACGATAAAGCTCTAGCATACTATTACCGTAATAAAGACAGATTAAACGAAGAACGGCGAACCAAAGCACAGAAATTAATACAATATACACAAGATATAGAAGAATACAAAAGGAAGATACAGGAGTTAGAAGAGCGACTGAGTAAGTCAAATTAATTAACAATATTTTTTTTCGGTAAACATTTTACATCTAAAGACATCGTATATATATATGTAAAGCATTAAATAATTATTTTTCAAAAAATCTATCCTACCATCTATATACAATGGACCAATACCAACCCGAACTATTTCTGCTCTACCATATTGAGCGACGAGGAGACTACATCAGGCCTAGAGGCAAAAGAACATGGTATCTCATTACCACTCCAACCGCACTGCGAATTATAAACAGATTAACAGGTGGCCGCCCCGAACTCGTCGGCAGACACGGCTCACTCGTTATATCATATGCTCCGGGATGGGAAGCTCGTCTCCAAGAGCTAAACCCAAATACAAGTTATCTCGTTCATCTGGATTATGAAGGAGAATTAGGACCAACCAGAGGAATATACAAAGCTAACGAATTGAAGCGAACAATCAATGCTGTTAGAAACTTCGTAGAACGGCAAGCGAGATTTTACGAAGACCGCCGTGAAAGCGAACTTCAAGTCATTACCATTGACCAAGTTAACCCGCAAAATAATGCTGTCATATCCATGGCACAGGGTGAAATAAACTGTGTGCTAGAATGTATTATGAAAGACTTTCCAAACCCAAACAATAGAAAACGAAAACGAGACCATATAATACTAGATAGATTTAAGGATATCAAATATGCCACAGCAAAGGACATTGACGAAATGGAAGACTTCATCCGATGTAGGATTTATGTATTTGATGGTATGAATATATTATGGCGAGCATCTACTAAACAATACCCAAAACAGATAATAATCAGATGCAACGATTATCATGCCACATTAATACAAGGAAAACAAAAAGACATCTGTATCCAACATATTAAATCAATTGAGCTGTTATACGATATTAACGAAAACATACCAGAGCCACGACCTCTACTAACCATGAAGCAAGTAATGTGAAACTATCTACAAACCAATATGAAAACAAATGGATATCACAGGAAGAACTCAACAGTATGCAAACCAAACTCGAATTAGAACATAAAAAGTGTTATTCAATGACAAACCAATCTGGAAATATTGTAGGAATAGTAGATAAAGAAAACAAACTAAACTATAAATGCACAGACCGTTTCAAACACGCATCATTCGTTCCTAAAGATACTCCCGCTTGGTCATTACCATCATACTACAAACAATTATTTATGCAGTGTCTCATAGAAAAACATAAACCTAAGTTCCATATACAAATTACGGAGCCCAACATACTAAGGCATGTGAAATCTGGTCAAATACCATTTCATCATATCTTTAAGCACCATGCTAAGAACCCAAACAAGATACACCAGATTGATATGGTAAAAGCTTATACAAATGCTTCGTTAGGGAATCTAGGGGAAAAGTCGTCATACGTCAATGAATACCCGATTGCTCCTCGCAACATAATTAATATAAACCAAAATATGACACAAGAATACTACAATAAGGTAAAGCCTCTACACGGTTATGCGTTTTTGATTACGACCAGAAGCACCTCAAAGTGCCAACTTTCTTCAACGGCTACACAACAAAAGGAACACAATGCCAACCCATACCCGCATTGTTATATATGTTTGACCAAGGAGTTGAGATATTTATTAGGAGATTATATCTAGCAGACGACCACTTCAACCCCTTCAAAACATTCTCAGAACTCATATCAAATATGCAAGATTATTACTTTGATAAGCCTTCCTTTGAACACGACACTTTAGCCAAAGCAACCAACTTACTAGTAGGCTCTCTCAATACTAACATACATCGAACTCAGCAAGTATCTACTCTTTCAAAAACATACAACGAGCGAATACATTTTATGATGAAAGAAAAAGGATATAGGTTATTGTTCCTGAAACGAGTTCAATACGATAAAAGTAAGTATGCCGAAATGAAGGACGACCTACTACCAGAGCGAATGATATACACATACCAAGATACAAACCCAACAGACAACATATTTCAAATGTCTCATTTAACTGGCTATGTGCTAGCATACCAAAAGATAGTTATTCATAACCAAATGTTAAAGCTTGTAAATACTGGGCGGACTTTGTTATATTCTAATACAGACAGTATCGCATACGAAGGTGAATATATGAAAACAGGAAAAGAATTTCGTCCCGAGGTTTTAGAACAAGACGAGTTCATAGCACCACAACTTAATATGACTTGTTTCGTTTCCTACATAAATGACGAACCACAGATAACATACCAGCGACATAGCAGTTTCAAAGATAAATTACCATTACAGAAATTCTTGGAAACACCACATAAACAATATCCAGAGTTCTCAGCCTTTGAGGATACAGAGCTTCCTGACTATAGCACCAAAGACGAAAAAGTGCCTTTACCAGAACAAGAATTATTGCTCATTCACGGCAAAGCTGGGACGGGCAAATCTGAAATGATTAAATACCTAACTGGTCAGCCATCAAAATACGCTAACACACATTTCAAAGACTAAAAGACTTTATCAACCGCTATGACACATAATGCCCGCCAAGTTATTAATTCTGAATATACACTCCAAAAAATACTAACAATGCTATATCATAGACTTCCGCTACCGATACCAGTGGGCGAAGAAGCAATTAATCACAGAATAACTATTGATGAAGTTTCTATGCTTACTTCTAAGAATTTAGAAAGTCTGGACCATATGCTCAGAAAATATACCAAAATCAACAGACCATTCGGCGGCGTATCTATCATCTTATTCGGCCACTTAGCACAGCTTCCTTGCCCAGATCCGACATCCGAACCATTCCACAAGTCAAAAACATTCAAGCTATTTACAAAAATAAATCTTGATACAAATTACAGACAGGCCAAAGACCTAGTTCTACAATCTATCTTAAATATGGTAGAAGACTATTGCAAGGTCGGCGGTAATGAGCTTAGCCAACATAGAGCAAAAGACTGTTTACAAAATATACTAACACTCGAAGAATTAGATGCTCTCAAGAAGCAAGTTAAGCCACACCCTAAGCCGACTGACAAAAACCCACCTTTAATATTACACCACTCTAACAACAATGTTCATGAAAGCAATAACAAAATGCTACAAAATAAACCGCTTAAAACAGGTCATCAGGTTGTGTTTCGTTGTAATACAAAGGTTGTTCATAACGGCGATATTCACACTATTACTAGAGATACTAAAGAACATATATTCATTACGATTGACAATATTGAGCGGAAGTTTGATAGAAAAAAAAACGATACCAGACAAGAAACCGTATGCGGACATCCAGCCGACATTCTCATCCACCATTCACTGCTCACAAGGCCGAACAACACCAGTGTGGATAAATATAGACAAAGTTTCCATGAATTTGTTATATGTCGCTTTAAGTCGTGCCACATGCTTGAACGATATTGGACTATCAAACGAGTTCTGAAAAGTTAATTATAAATAAAAAAAATTTGGCTCCTTTACCTTTGAAGCTTCTAATCGTATGAACGCCCCTCGTCGGCTTCACTAACTTAGTATTTACAGCCGTCGCCCCTAACAATGATACGGGGCCGAATGCGGTTCGGTAGTTTGTGGTCAGCTTCGCAGTCTTAGCCCTCTTCCCTTTTGGGTTTACCTTGACAGCTACTCGGTCAATCACTCCTTCAATGAGGTCTCTCGTGCTACTGCCTTTGTTGTATGTGGTCGCCCTTACCCCAGTCTGTCGGCTTAAGTCTTTCGCAATCGTTCCTCCTAGTGAATGACCTGTAAGCTCTACATTATCCTTACCATATTTCTTTATGACTTCGTCAACCAGCTTCTGCTCTTCTTTATATCTCGGAGTTCTTTTTAATACTCCCTTTACAAATGCGACGTCGGTTAGCAAGTCCCTCTTATCCGCACTTCCCCTAAATGCGACAATAGCTTTACCATCTTTCTCATACACCGTTGATTTCTCTTTGCTTGCGACTGGTTTCCATCCGTCAGCCCCTTTTCTCTCCTCCCGCGACAAATAGACATCCTCCGACAACTCGGCACTACCGCCCTTCTGCTTTCTATATTCCTTACTAGCCTTTTTCAATGCTTCCCCGTAGCTTATACCATGTTTAGCGGAGTAAGCCTTAACAAAGATCATCCGCTCACTCATTGCAGAGACTCCGCCTCCGCACCTCCGGTTTTGGTGAAGCTTTTTCAAAAGGTTCCTATATTATTTATTTAATTTTTTTTCCTTCCTTCTATATACACTCTACTATGTCCACTCTTACGAAACTGTGCGAGAAGTTTGAACAACTCTCAATCGAAAACAAAAAGAAATCGTTTTCTCTAGCCGATGTTCAAAAGGTAATCCACGAAGAAATTCAAGCTATTGAAGAAAGAAAAGCATCTCAACCAAAAGACGTGTTTCATTTTGGCAAATACAAAGGAAAAAAAATAGAAGACATCGCTAAGATTGATAAGCTATATATTGAATGGTTAGTCCGTCAGCCGTGGTGTAGAAATACGGCTGAATTGAAAAAGTATTTGTAAAGTATATGTATTTTTATTGCTTCCGCGGAGGGGGGTTGTAGGGCTTGCCCCTACTAGTGATCTTCTAAGAAATTAACAATAACACTCACATTTCCTCCATTATTCGGAGTAGATACAGACTTTTGTAAAAATGTTAGATTTTTGCCTGGAGAAAGTTGTATGTCGTAAGCTCGCAGGTCAATAAGCTGGCTAGAAGTAGCATTAACATAAAGTTTAAGAATGACATCCGTTATAACGGCAGCCCCGAGGGCGGTCGCAGCGGTGTCCTTTGACACGATTGAAGTTGTAGCATCAATATCAGCAAAGTTCTCCGCCGTAAGTGCTCCAGTCGTTTTCACAATTCGCACTATGTTAACTTTAGCATCTTCGTTTGATATGCTCACGAGAGATGGATAAACGATTGAATAATTTGTTGCGGCCCCATTAAAAAGTTCAATTATTTTTTATGCTGATAATTGGGCTTTCAGTGGTGCTCGCCGCCTCACTTCCTTCCGCTTCGTTAGATATGCTTGAATTAATAGTGTTAGGTCCCTCAATAAACATACTACAACTGGCAGTCTTCAAACTTTGTATTCCATTTCCTGGATTGATATTGTAAATACGAGCTACAAATGGGAGTGTTGTATCTCGCAGACTGACACCAGTATTAGCATTCGCATACTTAATCATATGGACTTGCTGGAATTCGCCCGTTGTTGGATTCTCAATTGAAAACTTTATAGCACCAAAGCCCAAATACTGAAATTGAATTTGAAACACATTTCCCTTCGTCCAATCCAGTGTGGGCATATCGCCAGTCCCATCGCATGGGTCATTCCAAATCGCTTGTTGAACCAAGGTAGGCACTCCTCCCTTACAATGTAGGATATTCATACCCGTATCTCTGTTTTTGTAGAAATAGAAACCATTTTGCAAATCATTATCGCCAATACCAATAAATGAACTATAATTCTTAGTTTTATCAGTAGTCCATAAGGCAGTGAAGCGGGCTAAGACACCCATACCTGTTCTGTATTTTATTGTTATTTTACTCGTTAATATCGCATTAGCAGTAGCATCTGCTGTTATTTTTAATTCAGCCATATACTGCTAAATGAAACAGTCGCCTTCGTTTCTGTTTTCGTCCATATTCGTGTATTGACGGTATATGGAAAGATTTCCTGTAATACTGGTGTTAATGAACTGGTTAATGCTTCTCCAAAGGCGGTTTTCATATTATTCGTTTCAATGTTGCCGTCATATCCGACTTTGACATTTATAAAATCTCCGTCAGGGTTTTGTGCTATCAAATTTCTCTGGTGGGTGGACATAGTAGGTCTATATTGTTTAAAAAATAAAATTAACTATCAAAAATTAATAATTACCTCTTACCTCCCTGGCGGGGGTGCGGGGGCTTGCCCCTGCTAACTGATTGTAATCATATTTGCCTTAACCTGAACCTCTCGCTGAGTGATTGCCACAGTGTAATGGTTGAAGGCAGCAATTGCGGTCCCATCGTCGCTCAGTATCAAGGCTCAAACCACTGATTTCATTTTGGTCCTTGCTATATAGTGGGCGGGTATTATCCCAAGTATCAACCCAGAACCAGTTGTATTTATACACATCGTTATTCAACAAGGCCGAACCCTCAACCTTAGGCTTCAGGTACATATAGTCTTCTTCGCTCGCAGTGTCGATGTTGAAATCTTGCTGGCGGGCGCCATCCAGAGTAGTGTAAAAATTGACAACCTTAACGGCGGCACGGTTATCGTTGTCATAAGCTGTGTTCTTTCCTTCTTCTGTGTTAAAAACAGAGTGATAAATCTTCTTCAAACGGCGACCGTGGCCTCTGTCAAATCGCATAATAATATTTTGGGTTGTGCTTGCGGGTGTAGTATTTTTGTAAACATAGGGATAATCAATATTGAAGCTCATACCTTCGGGGCTAGCAATCGTCTGCTGGATTGATTGAATGACATCAGGGTTCGTTTCAACCGCAAGAAACAAGGCAAGATTGGTGACATCAGCAGATACAGCCATAGGCATGGTAGCATTTAGTGCGGCAAGATAAGCAGTGCTAATACAAGTAGCAGCACCATTCGTCACCGTATAACCGGTTCTGTCAGTAGCACTCCACACAATCCGCATAGTCAAAATCTCTGGAAACATAATTGTCTTATCAAGTGCGAAAATAGTATTGAGAATCATACCCAAAGGAATTTTAACATTAATAGCCAAAGCGGCATTCGCTCCACTTCCCACAAGATACTTCGCCTCGTTGTAATTAACATTTACAGCCGACAAAGCTCCAACTCCAGTCGTCAAAGCAGCATCATCATGACGACGAGCAGAAATCACGGGCTCACGCAATAGAGCCTGAGTAGAGGCAGCAACATCGTTAGCAGCATCAGCGGCCGCACGAAAGGCTGTTCTAGTTGCTTCAACAGCACTTATGTTAATCAAGCCGTTAGCATTACACTTTTGGAGCATACATCCATATCCACTAGCATCACCGTGGTTAGGAAGGTCTAAGAAATCCTCCGAGCTCATTTCTGGTTTCCACAACATCTTAGTCACATGTCTGAGGTTGTTAACATCGCACAGATAAACACCGCTACGGGTCTGAAGTTGTATCTGGCTAATTTGTGAAAGGCAGTCCATAAAAATTCTTGAATAAGTGTTGGCACCAGCCGCTCTCATAGTATAAGTAAAACTCAAATAAGACCGAGCGAGCTTAAAAGGTCGGCTAATAAGGTCAAAGCTTCGTTCTTGTCCACCAGCAGTGGTGACTTCAAATGTTCCAGAACCCTCACGAGGGGCAAGCTTATTCAAACGATAAGAAGCGCTGATGTAGTCAGTCTTGCTGAAATCTAGTTCGCCTCCGTGTTGTGTAGGCATTTTGTTTTCAGGTTTTTTTTGGTTGTCTATATTTTAATATAAGAAAAAATAAAATAATTAATTACCGAGATTTTAACAAATTAAGAAATGATGTAAATAAATTAAAATAATTCGTTTCGCGGTAAATCAGCAAAGTCATAACAATTCCTAACCCGTTGAGATTAACTGGTTGGTCGTTTTCGTCAGTTAAGTAAAACCGATACACATTGCTTGAATTTGTAGATAGTCGTTTTCCGTATTCACTACCCGAGCCGTCGTAGATAACAGAGCCAAACGGGATTTCGTTAGCGGTATATATCTCCTGTAATACGTGGTTATCACCTTCGCCTACCATGTCGCTTTGTAGATACAATGTTTTTTCGCCAGTCAATATTATGACATTTGACGACCTCAGTGTATTATTAACGAAGAAATAAGTAGAGGACCGCTCAAACCCCATAATTTCGTGGATACGAGTTTCGTCATCAAATATAAACCGCGGTTGAATGCCTAGGTTGTTTGCTACGGTAAACAGTAGCTTGCCGTCTTCGGGGTCGGTGTTTGTGTTGTTGCTTGTTATTGTGTATGTGTAATGGTTGGGGCTATCTGCGGTTAGCACTTCGGTCAGCTTATTTTTTAAGTTGCTCATCGTATAGTTGCATTCAGGTATCGTAATGACCACCTCGTTGCCATTCTCACTCAGAGTAAAAGTGTTGTAAGGACTTGCCACAGAGTAATACGATTTCGGAACATAGATATGAAGTATTTTTACAGTGTGTTGGATTATCTAACCCTTTCATATCAATGGAGTGAGTAAAATCACTGTCCGCGCCGTTTATCCTATTTTTGCTGTTGACATAGTAAATGTTAGAGCTCCTGCCTCCCCTATACTCCATTGCACCTCCAAGTATATTATATATTCTAAAATATATTTTTATTTTACTGGCGGTGTCTAAATGAAAGTGTCAAAGCCATAGCCGTTCTGGGCTTTCAACTCCTCCGCTTCTGTTTCTTTTAAGTCAGTCCAACCGCTGGCAAATTTAAAACGGTTTCAATTAGCTCTTTCTAACAAAAACCTAATACTATGCCACCCGCAGGTTGTGCTCGTATCACTTTGTTGTTTAACTTGATTAACCTTCATTAATAAGTAACTATCAGGACGGCTTTTATCTATTAGCTGTTTCATTTGGTGTTGAAATAGGTCAGTCGGTTTATACAGGGCTAGCGGGTCGTACATCTCTATACTTCTATCGCCATCTAAGGAGCAGTAAACAGCAATCCAATGTGAACCTGGTTGACTAGACTTATCCAAATTCATAATAAATCCATACTTCTTTCTTTTTTCTGGTTTCAACTTGTGTATTTCGTCGCTCGCTACTGTCCCTAAATACCAATCGTGCTTTTTCATAATGTCATCTATTTCGTTAGTCATTAAACCTCTGTAGGGGCCTCCTCCCCCTACAACCCCTGGGTCTACCTCTTTCTCATTTTGTGGTTGAACTTCATCGATGGTTTGTGGTTGAACTTCCTCCACCTCGGGGGCTGGTGGTTGTTCTTCTGTTGGTGGTGGTGATGGGTTGCTCTGGTGGTGATGGTTGCTCTGGTGGTGGTGGTGGTTGTATCTGGAATTCATTTGAAAGTGCTTTATATGTGTTGGGATCGGCATACATTTTGTTTATTAGTGTATTTACTAATTCTTTTTTCTTTGATTTGGTCTTCCATTCACTTCGTTTCAAATGCTTTTTTATCATCATCTTAGTTAATATTTTTCTAATGATGTCTTCCAATTTCTTAGCACCAGTTCCGCCCTGTGCGGTTAGCCCTATTAAAGCATTTTCCAATTCCGTAAATGTCATACCAGCGGTTATGTTTCGTTCATCTTGTTTATTAACTATGATTTCTTGGATATAACCGTTAGCCGTTCTGCCTTCAGCATCTTTGTTTCCGTGTTTGCTCCCCCTCGTTTTCCACCCCAGTTTTTTGCTAAACTATTGACGCTAATCTGTCTTTTCTTGCCGCCGCTAGCAAATAGTGTTTGAGCTCTTTCTATCTTCGCTATAAATGCTTTCTGTTTTTCTTCAACCGCCTTCTGTTCTGCTTAGGCTGTTTTCTGGTCCGCTTCCATTGCTTGCTGTCTTAAATCGTCTTGTCGTCGTTTCGCTTCATCATCCCTTCTTTGAAGTTCCTCCGCAAATGCTATGGCTTCTTCTTCGGTAAAAACATACTCCTTTTGTTTTCTTTCCTTTCTTTTCAATTTATCTTTTGCTTCTTTCACTGCCACTTCTCTTTCAATTACAGCATTGCTGATGGCATCTTGGTCTTTCATTTCTCTCCTAATATCCTCTAATCTTTGCCTTTGAGAGTTTTCGGTTTGTATGAGTGCGAGTTCATTTCTTTTCGTTTCGCCTTCTCGCTCTTCTATTTTCTTTTGTTGTTCTTTTGCTTCTTTTGTCTTTCTTTTCTAGTTCGTGTATTTGCTCATACTTTTCCAGTTTGAGTTTATCTAGCTGATTATTTACCTGATTGCGGTTCTCGTGTTCGAGGCGGCTGAATTCGGACTATTCGCTCTTTTGTACGACCCCTAGTTTTTTTACCTCGGGGGTTGTTCATATATTTCAGAAACAGTTTAACAATTTGAAGTGTTGAAAGGTCATTCGTTTTCTCATCAAAGTTGAGATATGCTCGTTTACCTTTCACTTTGATGTATGGTCGGCCATCTTTGGTTCTGTATATCCTCGGTGGCCGTTGTTTAAGTTTCTTCCTCTGTTTTTTTACAACCATTTTATATTAAGTCGGTGAAAAAAATAATAACATAATTTACATTTGCAGAGACTTCGCCTACCGAAACTTAACGGCCCCGCCTCGTTGCTTGCCGTATCCTTGTTTCATTGCGGCCTTTGCTACACGGTCCGCATATGATTCAACACTCAACGCGAAGAAATGGGGAATGCATTCCAAGGAAGCTTACTGGTTTCGGTGGGTTGTGAAGCACTTGGATGCGCATGCATGGGCGAAAGCAGGGTGTTCGATCAAGCTGCCGCAACGCCTCCCACAGAAACCAGCCAATTTCATGATGGATTTCGATGAAAGCTTGAATTCATTTTGCAACATCATGGCTGAAGGATTGCAGGAGGAAATTTTTTTATTTCTGAAGCATGGCTAGCGCTTTTGTTGGCACGTCTACTAATCTCAAGCTGTCTTTGTCTTTCTTGCAACTGGAAACGAAGGATTCGAATTCTGCAGCCTGCTACTAGTGTTGGAGAATCTAAGTCTGTTTTGGGAAAACACAAACGTGAAAAAGTCAAGGAAGATACCAACGCTGGCACTGGCTCTGTGGCAAGCAAGATCAAGAAGAAGCGTGGATCGTACAAAGTGTGGCAGCCATGGGAAATTGAATTTTATTATGAAACAAAAGAACGATTTCACATGGCTGATGCTGCTACAATCAAACACATGCAAAAAACGTATCCCTTCTGTTTTTGCTACACTGACAAGTTCGACTGTCTCAATCTGGAACAAAAAAAGTTTTGGATAAGATAAAAGCGAAAGCTAAAGAGGAAAAGGAAAAGGAAGGATTTCATCGGAAGCGAGGCGAAAAGAAAGCAAAGGTGGCAGATGGTTCATTTGACCTGCGAAATTATAAGTGTGTTTCTATGGCTGCTCTAACATTCTTGGCTGCAGTCATCATGGCTTTGGTTACTGCTGGCTCTCCTTTTACAACCAACTACGCACTGGTGTTAGCTATTGGCGTTTTCACAGCTGCTGGAGTTACTTGGAAACCCAGCCTCAGCTGGGTGTATACTTTTCTTCGGCGAATACATCTCTCTAAACGTAGAGCAACTAAAGCAGCTAAGCACTTGCCTTTGAATTTTGCTGACGTGAAACATCATTTTCGTCTCAAGCTAGCGTGGTGTGTTTGGAAATTTAACATTCTTCCCCGCCTTGTTATTAATCTGGACGAGACTGGTTTAGTATTTCTACCACTCTCTAAATCTACTTGGGCTCAGGAGGGCCAATCTGACGTCAGCGTACTTGCCAAAGACAAGAAAAGGCCATTTACTGTCATTCCTGCCATCGCTGCTAGTGGTGAATTACGTCCAGTATGTCAAATTGTCTTGCAAGGCTTAACTGAACTTTCCGAACCGAAACGGGTTATCAAAGAGAAGTTCCCTTGGCTCTATCACGCTCACACCCAGTCACACTGGTCAACGCCGGCAACAAAGAAGAAACTCATCGATACTATTTACAACAAATATACCAAGCCGGAGATAGAACGTCAAGCTGCAGAGCAAAACAGAAGTTTTCAAATTGATGATGTTTACTGGATATTACTGCTCGATGTTCATTATTCAAATCGCGACGAAGCAATGAAAAGGAGATTGAAAGAGAAGTATCCAACTTTAATCATTCTTATGTGCCAGCGAACTGCACGGGAGAGCTTCAGCCTCTTGACGTCGACTTCAGTCATCAGTTCAAATCTTACATCGAATATCCGACATCTGGCAAACTCATGGGTTGTAACTCAAACTGTACAATCCTTTGGACAAGCTCGCGACCCCGCTGCTATAAAAATATCAATGACGAAAAAAGCGCTCGTAGAATCCTTTTACAGTTGGATCCAGGGAGCGTTGCCACATCTGCATGGGGGGTCCGCGCCATGATTGTGCGAGCTTTCAAACGAGCAGGCTTCTCACTGATCTGGGACGTGAAAGAGCGGGCACCGTTGGTAGCACAAGCCAAAAAACTTCATTCTGCTGGCAATCTTTGGGTGACAACAAAGGCGGAAGAATCATCTGTACCTGGAGAAGAGATGAATGTCAATTACGACAAGTCTGCCGTGGCGGTGGCTCTCGAGGAGCAGGAAGTTGACGATTGCTTGATGGGAGACGAAAGCGAGGTTGGGCTCATTCTCCAAACAACTTTTGATAGTCTGTCTTCTGATCTCTAAATCTCAAGGTATCTATTTCATTTCCAGCCCCAGCACCAGTGGACGTTGCGCATGAACACTTGCCCGCCCTAGAACCTGCATCTGAGCTACTTAACAATGTGCCTATCCAACCACCAGCGGCAGGTGCTCTTGAGCATATCCCTGCAGACACAAACATCGTGGAGGCAAAGCAGGAAGCCGAAAACCCTGAAGAAGAAACAGCCTCCCTGCAGGTTCTCGATGCTCCAGGCGCACAGCAATACATAGACGATTTGGTAACAGCTGCACAAGAAAAAGTCCGAAAAAACAAACGTAAACCAAAGATAAATAAAAGATATCAATGACACTAATGCAGTTGTGTGTTAGGTTTTCAACCACATACATCTGCATTGATGTCCCACCCTTTCCACCTAGCCTCAGTCAATGGGTCACTTTGTTTCACAAAGCTTCTCCAGTTCTGAGAGCGCAAAGGTTTGGTGCAAAAGGTTGCTGCAAAAGGTTGGTGCACGTGTTTTTTTTAAAGCCCACACAGTGTACGGTATCGGTAAGGCTTATTAAAGTTTTGTCCTGGACGATTTTGTTGCTCGAAATGTTGAAAGAGTCCCGACCGGTTTCGAGATTTGCTCGAAATGTTTGATGAGTTGACCGGGTTGCTCGTAATGCCTTCCTCGATTTTTTTAAATTTTACAGTATATCCTATCAAGTTTCGGTCGGTCCGGCCGCTAAATCATAAACCGAGCTTTGCGACATAACCTGGTTATCCGCTTTTACGACAACCTTTGCCACAAACCCCCACGCACACACAATGCGAGAGGATAGCGAGGAGGGAGAAATTGAAATTCACATCCTTCGATACAAGATCTCTCTTCCTTGCTCCTCCTCATATTGCAAAACACACTCTCTAAATCTTTCCTTTTCTTTTCTTTTTCTTTTTTTCTTTTTTTCTTTTTTCTTTTTTCTTTCTTTCT
>WBZZ01002795.1:32500-45000 GCA_019918135.1 Paulinella micropora
TTGTAGAAGTGCTTCTCGCTTGGCTGCATGTGCAGCTTCTTCTTCTGCAAGTTTTCTTTTTTTTTCCTTGCTTGAGAAAGCGCTTCTTCATCTTCGTCATCCATTCCAGTGATTTTACTGTAGCCAGTGATTCAGCGATAGGAAATAAAAAGGCAAAATGTTTGTTAAGCAAAGCAAAAAATCCAACGATGTAATCAAAAAGTGATTTTTATTTGCAGGACAATCATAATTTTTTTTCAAATTTTCCCTCTTCTGTTTATTCAAGGATGGCGACTCCAAACTTTGAGAAAGAAATTGCGAGAGCGAAAATGGTAATCATCTGTAATATTATATTATATGTTATTCCATGCATGAAATTAACATTTATGTTAACGGTATATAAATAATAATGTTCTGAAGCATTTATTTATGTGATCATATAGTGATTCTCTCAACATGTATCTGTATACTGTGTGTACAATTACAACAAAACTGCTATAGATTTTTGTTGTTTGTTACTTTCATTTAGACTATGCAATCAATGAACAACAAAATCACTTACTGGAATGGACGAAGATTCCATGTGTTCAACGCTCATCAACGACGAATTTCGCTGAAAAGAAGCTCTTCTTATTTTGGCATATTGCCACAACTGAGAGGAAAAGACAGACTTTATTTTGAGAAATGTGACAAATATATTATGTCCAAATTCCAAAGTTCAAACGCCAATTTCTTGGATTCCGCCGTTTTTTGCGATGAATTTTGCGACCGTAAACTTCGGTGAAAAACCAATAAGAACTTCTCGGACCTGAGTTTTGAGGTCTCAGGAAGAACCTTTCATCCCCTGACCAAAAAAATGTGGTTCTTACTTGCGAAGACTTACTGTAGGTAGGTATGTAGGTAGGTACGTAGGTAGGTAGGTAAGTAGGTAGGTAGCTATAGGTACAAGCTGTGTGTGTGTGTGTGTGTGTGCGTGTGTGTGTGTGTGTGTGTCTGTTTCTGTCTGTCTGTCTGTCTGTCTGTGTACGTGTGTGTTTGTGTGTATATGTATGTATATATATATATATATATATATATATATATATATATGCGGGTGTGTGTGTGTGTGTGTGTGTGTGTGTGCGTGTGTGTGTGTGCGTGTGTGTGTGGTGTATGTGTGTGTGTGTGTATGTATGTTTGTGTGTGTGTGTGTGTGTGTGTGTGTGTATGTTTGTGTCTGTTTCTGTCTGTTTCTGTCTGTTTCTGTCTGTCTGTCTGTCTGTCTGTCTGTGTACGTGTGTGTTTGTGTGTGTATGTGTGTATGTGTATGTGTGTGTGTGTGTGTGTGTGTGAGTGTGTGTGTGAGTGAGTGAGTGAGCGAGTGAGCAAGTGAGCGAGTGAGCAAGTGAGTGAGTGAGGTGGGGTCAGTTCCCCCCCCCCCCCCCCCCCAATACATACATACATACATACACACACACATACATACATACATACATACATACACACATACATGCACACTTTTTAAAAAAAAAATTGTTTGAGAATTTGTAGCTGATAGAAAAGGCTCGTGTAATTATATATCTTTATTAATATTAAATTAGACGTATTAGTCAGAGTCTGACTAGTCTGACGGGTGGCAAGTATTAATATTAAAAGTGACTCAGAGTTACGGATGGCAAAACGAAAAAATGTTTTAATTAAAATAGTGATTATAAGCTCCAGTTTGTTGTAAAAGTGATGAGGAAAGCTAAATTAAATCTGCTTATTTATTATTAATTTACAACTATATCGGCTGGCCTCACTTAGCAAAGTTGAGTGTGACGGGTGGCAAGTATTAATATTAAAAGTGACTCAGAGTTACGGATGGCAAAACGAAAAAAAGTTAATTGGAATAGTGGTTATTAGCTCCAGTTTGTTGTAAAAGTGATAAATGAAGCTAATCCACTTATTTATTATCAATTTACAACTATAGCGGCTGGCCTCACTTAGCAAAGTTGAGTGTGACGGGTGGCAAGTATTAATATGAAAAGTGACTCAGAGTTACGGAAGGGAAAATGAAACATGACTCAGAGAAGACTGCACGATGGCAGAAAGAAACGTGGTAGTAGGAATTCCGAATCATTAAGCGGAAGGAGCAGGAGGAAAAGCGCAAGGAGAAGGAGGACACACGGAAGAAGGAGGACAAACTAAAGCAGAAGGAGGAATAGGAGAAGCAAGAGTAGGAACAGCAGTAATAGAAGAAGCATGGACAGATGAAGCAAGAAGCGTGGTAGAAGCAGGACGATAGGAAGGAGAACGAGGAAGAGGACGAACAAAACTGGTTGGAGCATACCTAGGATTTGGTGTGGAAGCTTCTTTCCTTTTCCGATTGGGTCGCGTATTCCGATTGAACCATTCCTTGTATCGTCTCATGCGCCCACCAATGCCTGGAATAAAAACATCCGGAATGTTGATGCATGGTCTGAGCTCTGACGCGAGGATACAGTGGATTACAACATTTGTCCCATATCGGTGCACAACTCAACCACCAGCTTCATTCTTCTCCTGTGATGAGCAAGATCATCGGACATAGAAGCTATGCCCGCCATGTCTTGTATTTTTCAGCTACAATTCTGAGAAATTAGATATAGAAACCAGCTCGATTAGAAGGAGATTCATTCAGGAGATCGTTTTTTTCTCCACCATCACTAGCATCTTCCACGTCTCCAAAAGATATCGAGTCAGTGTCATCAAAGGATGTGTCGTCAGACATGCTCATGTTCAACGCTGCTGCAGGCACCGAGCGATGAAGCAAAACTGCCGGTTTTGGTTCCCGAAACCAACCTTCCTTCAAGAGATTCAACACACCCGCCCTACTGCTAGAGACTGAAATCTTTGCTTGTTCTAGTTCTGACTCATTAATCCCATCACATCCACATCCATGCATCAAACCATCCATTATTGTGCGGTTGGGAAACGGAATGCCTAAGTCTGAACGTTCGTACAAAGTGTACCATCGAAAGCTAACATCTTGAAATACATTCAACATTCTTTGCTTCACAGCAAGAGTATGTCGACAGGGAATGAGCATACGTTGGAACAGAAAGCATGAACACACAAGCAAAAAAAACCATCACCATTTTTGCACAAGGTCACAAGCCTGGTGTGCATAAATAAAGGACCTACTGAGCTTGCCTAGGCCTAGCTTCAAAGTCAGTGTGTTTTTCCTCAGATGCAGGTTCAGTAGCAGCTGTAGGTGGTGGAACTAGCAAATAGCAACAATATGACGAGAGTGAGAAGAAAAGTAGGAGGAAGACGAGGAGGAGAATGATGATGATGATGATGAGGAGGAGGATGAGGAGGAGGAGGAGGAGGAGGAGGGGCTTACAAACTCAGGTTCGAGGTTTTGAGCTAGGTCACGTTCTCGGTTGACAAGGTTGTAAGAATATCTTGTCAGGTAAATATCAGCCTTTCGCAATGCATTCGTCTTGTTGGATACTTACTGAAGTACTGATGGTTCAAGCTTGGCAATATTTTTCTACGTCCCTAGATGCTTGACGAGTTTGGTGAATGTCTTGTGCAGTGGTTAGTACTTGGTATGGTTTGCTAGAGGCGCTCAGACCATGACCACCCTTGTTTGAGCGAACCATGGTTGACTGATGGCTTTCTGTTCTGGAGGTTGTCGATTGAACTAGCGTTAGATAATGCTTAGAAGAAAGAATACCCAGCGAGACAGAACAATTGAAGCAGAGTCGATGAGATCAGTGACTTTCTCAAGTTGAGATCTATGAAGGACGTTGGAACAGTACGTACGGAGACAATCGAGAGTTAGCTTAGCCTCTTGTTTGGTTTCACAGTATTTAGCTACACTATTAAATGTAGCAAGAACCCTGTCGTGAATGGAACCTTCCAAACCCATTTTTCTCAAAGGTTGAGTAATTAGATGATATCGACATAAGTTTCTAAGCATAAGCTCTTCAAAAACCTTGGAAACTTTGGCAAATCTATTCCTGCCTGGAGTTGGATATCACCATCGGGGAAAACCATTGAAGTGGCATGAAGATTACCGATAGGAATGACCATGAGCAAGAGTTTAGCACAGACAGTGCAAAATGTTCTCCTTGTTTGGTTGGCAAGGAGCCCCTGACACGTTACTACTAGTTTATTATCACTATCTAGTGAGCAAAATTAATGACGTAGCGGCGAAGTAAGTTAGTATTAAAAAAAAGTGTCGATACTGAGTAGTTCTGGATATTTTTCGAAACGAGCACGTTCGAACGTCCAGACAGCATTCAGTAATTGCCTAGGCACTGTTTTTGAATTTGTGATATCTACAAGTTACTTGTATGACACCAGAAACAAGCTTGAAGATAATTGATTGTAGAATCACTGGTGGGATTCGCCATGGAACTTCAAATATTTCTGCTGCCTGCTTGCCTGGAGAGCCATAAACTAGCCACATTCTGCTGTGTTGGAAAGTCCCTGCATGTAACTCTGTATTGCTCCCTCGCGTATGCTTGAAGGTTGATTTGGAAAACATGCAAGTCTAAAGGATTGTCAGGGAAAGGAGAAACACTTTCATTGTCTCGATACGATGAAAATGAATGAAACCAAACTTCAATTTCTATTTTCACACTTAGTTTTGTGCCTGATTTGATTTCCAGCAAGATTTCATGACTGGGTTTGCTTTTTTTGTATCAGAATACCGTCTGGAGTGACCCCGTAGCAGCATCCGCGTGCTAGTGCTAGCATGGGTGTTTCCCAAGCAACTACAGCGTATCTTGACGATACAGAAAAAAGAAAATTCAAAATGTTTTTCCATGATTTGTTGTTAATCAGATCCTTATGAGCAGCTGCTTTCTGGACACCATCGGGCTCCATTACACAATCTCGTGCAGCCTGATGCCGCACAGAACCAAGCCTAGATAGATAGATAGATAGATAGATAGATAGATAGATAGATAGATAGATAGATAGATAGATAGATAGATAGATAGATAGATACCTTGCATATTCAACTCTATCACCAGCTTGCTTCTTCCCCATGTAGAATGACGACCCTGATATAGGGGCTACCAGACTTGCAAGAAGTGTAGCAGTAATGGAAATAACTTTGCTTGAAGCTTCGATAAAGTCCCATACTTGTTTACTAACTTCCTGCTTGATCAACTCCTGGCTCTCAGGCAGATCTAAAATTACATAGTGAAGATAGATATAATAATAATAATAATAATAATAATAATAATAATAATAATAATAATAATAATAATAATAATAATAATAATAAATAATAATAATAATAATAATAATAATAATAATAATAATAATAATAATAATAATAATAAAAAAAAAAAAAAAAAAAAAAAAAAAAAAAAAAAAAAAAAAAAAAAAAAAAAAAAAAAAAAAAAAAAAAAAAAAAAAAAAAAAAAAAAAAAAAATAATAATAATAATAATAATAATAATAATAATAATAATAATAATAATAATAATAATAATAATAATAATAATAATAATAATAATAATAATAATAATAATAATAATAATAATAATAATTCGAAACAGTCAGTCAGTAAGTAAAAATAAGAAAACACACACTCTCTCTCCCTCTCTTTTCCTTTCCCCCCCCCCCCTCCTCCCCTCTCTCTCTCTCTCTTTTTCTCTCTCTCTCTCTTTCTTTCTTTCTGACCATGCAGATCATAAGTATGATCTTCTTCGTTGACGCGAACTCGTGGATGAGAACATGAACCCTATGTTGATGATCGATCGAGAGGAAGGGAAGAAGAAGTAGAAGACGATGAAAAAAAAAGAGGAAGAAGAAGAAGAAGAAGAAGAAGAAGAAGAAGAAGAAGAAGAAGAAGAAGAAGAAGAAGAAGAAGAAGAAGAAGAAGAAGAAGAAGAAGCTGGAGAGTGAAGAGATGGAGCCCTTGAGCTGTATACCTAGTACGTTTACACGATGCACGTATTCCTTGTGGGCTGCTGTACCCTTTAGTACTTCCTTAGGTGCCTTAGCATGGCAGCTTTGAACTACCTGTCTATGCAGCAGGACCCATGCTTCCTTGCCAGTGAATGTGATCTTATTGTCTGTCTTACTAGCAGCCATTGCTAACTAACTTCAGACACGATCAGACACACACTCACCTTACACACTCACTCACACAGCACAGCTGTGCTCTCTACTTGCTAAATAGAGATAGAGTCACACCTTGCTCACGATGTTCTGATGGCACAGACACAGGCAACACGCCCACACAGAGAGGACACTACAGAGGCCACTAGCAGACCCACACACACACTATACAGAATAGTGTTTGCTTGTCCACACCTCCTTTTACGCTCTCTCTCTCTTCACCTACGTGTGCTACCACTGACTATATTGCTCAGACTACACAGAGGCTACCTCAGCTACCACCTCAGGCTACGACAGCCTTCCACCTAGTAGGAGTCCTATCTGCAAAGTCAGTTCGTCGACCCACAAGGGTTTGTAGTTGTTTACGTACAACTACCTAAACAGTCACTTTACACTTTGCCCCACTTGCGAACGGCTCTCCCCACAAGGTGTACAGACTTGCCGCGTTCCCGTGCTATAAAGAGACTAGTGTGCCCGTGTGTCCTTCTCAGCAAGGAAACAAACACGTTCACCACACCCTTCAGCTCGAAAGCAGCAGGAAGAAATGGAGAAGGCAAAGGTGAAGAAAGTGAACAGGCGACTGAATTAAAAGAAGAAAAAGAAGAGAAAGAAAAAGAAGGTGATGATGATCCTGAATTGGAAGGCGTCAACGACAGTACAGGAGCAGGAGCAGGATCGGGGGCAGCCTCAGGAGCAGCAGCAGCAGCAGCAAAAACAGCTGCAGGAGAAGAAGAAGAAGAAGAAGAAGAAGAAGAAGAAGAAGAAGAAGAAGAAGAAGAAGAAGAAGAAGAAGAAGAAGAAGAAGAAGAAGAAGAAGAAGAAAATGATGATGATGATGATGATGATGATGACGATGACGACGACGATAACGATAATGATGATGATGATGATGATGATGATGATGATGATGATGACAGAAAGAATACAAGGAGGACGAAGAGAAATAGAGATTTCCATGTTTTCTAAACAAGGAAACTCAATGTAGCATTAATCCCAGCCTTTCTTCAGTAAGTGGATAAGGATCCAGATAGCTCAAGCGTTGTGGTTCCTGTGAATATTGGTTTAGCCACGCCAAAGATATCAACG
The DNA here is from genome assembly GCA_019918135.1 of Paulinella micropora. Taxonomy (NCBI): domain Eukaryota; phylum Cercozoa; class Imbricatea; order Euglyphida; family Paulinellidae; genus Paulinella; species Paulinella micropora. The sequence goes on from WBZZ01002795.1 coordinate 39,651, forward strand.
GAGGGCCCAGCTCTACTGCCCAGTGAAATTCACCATATCGGTCCGAATCAGATGATAGTGTGTATAGTTTCGATAAAAATGTAGTGAATGGCTGGCTGCAGGGTCGATACCTGCTTTTACAGCGGCAAGGATGTCTTCAGTGAGACCAGCTTTTAAAAACAACTCTACCGCTTGCTGTATTTGATCCCTGAATCGCTGTATCCGAGCACAACGAGCGATATATTTGACATCAGAAGGAGGAACATAACCTTGCGCTAATTTTGCTGCAGCTTTCATCAGAGATTGAAACGGCATGTTGAAATTCACAACCATTTCCATGAGTTTTTTTTCATGTTCGGCCGATAACGTAGCTACTTTTATGCCTGCGTAACGAGGATGTCCTCGATGTTCAAGACAGCAGGACTTGACGATGAACCCTATGAATCTCTCCTCTTTGATATATGTGAGATTGAGTCCAAACGGACATCCAACCTTCATCGTCCTGGTTTTTCGAGTTTTACGATTTAGCTTACCATCTTGTGCGTCTGTAGGATTCTTTTTGGTATGTGTGCCACTGTGAGGACACACCACTTTATTAAATCTGAATTCGCTTGATAAGCCACGATTCGATATAAAGTTCTTTCCGCTTCCCAAGTTGTTTTCATCGCTGAACTCTTTCAGAAAGTCAGGCATAGAGCCTGTCCAGGGGATTTCCGACTTTGGTTGAATTTCTTCGTCTTTGAGTGTGGCGTTCTGCGTCCAGGTTTGCTTGATTCTAGTTCTTGGGATAACCGCTCAATCCATGTGGATCCTGATCCTGGTTGTGTTACGGCTCGTCTTTCTTCAGGAGTGTTGCCGTAGATGGCATGTGCTAACTTGTTTCGAGTAATGTTGGACACAGCCCAGAAGTAAAAGCATATGGTTACTAAAGTACCAACCTTGAACGGAGTTAGGCACATACCACCCACGGGAATAATCCTGAAGAAAGATGAGCTCTAACACGACCAGGTGCAAATCTTCCCCGATCACGATAGCCTACCAAGCAATGAATGGTTAAAATTGTTAAATATGTATTATTATTAACCCCCCCCCCCCTTGCATATATATCCTTCTGGTTCCAACAAACGAAACGAAGAGCTTCAAGGTGAATGACTTGGAATTTCGGGTTCTGAGGTTCGAGTTTGTAAAGCTGCTGAATTGCATGGCTGGAATAAAGCCTAACGATCGCTTGCAGGGGAAACTTCCCCTCCTGGATGGCCTTGCGCAGAAAGTTCTTGATCCGGATCTGGCCCTCGACTGGCAGGCTCGTGAAGTCCATCTTGGGCCTTTCCTTTTCTATAAGCCCTACCGAAGTCCACAAAGCCTGAAATTCTTTGAAGGTTCTCTCGTCAACGAAAGGAGGGGATTCCAAGAGAGGATTGTCAGAATCGTCCAGCCCAAGCTCTCCAGGATTGACAAGTTCGCGCAAATCTTTATCCAACCGACCCACTGGATCTTCTTGTTGGAATCCTGAGACTTTTTAAAATTTTCGACAAGTGAGTTGACATGGTCTAGGTCGAGTGCACGATCAGTCACAGCCCTGTGAGGTTGGGAAGCGATGGCGTCCGGAATGGCCTCTACATTGCGGTAAGTCATGCTTTCAAGGGCTCTGGTGGCTTCTTTCATCTTCAGTCTGGTGTCTGCATAGAACAAGCAACCAAAAATATGACATATTTTTCAACAAAAGAACAAAAGAAAAGAGGGCTGACCCTTGATGTACTCATTCTTCTCAGCTGCCTGCTTGTCAGCCTCGGAGACATTCCTGCCCAAGCCCTTTTCCCCCTTCATCTTGCGCTTCTTCTAGATCTCGGCTGGTTCGGACACTTCCGGCGAGGCCTCAGGTTTGCGCGTTCCAGATGGTTCAGGTGTGGAGGCTGAAGAAAAAGACGACGCCTGAGACAGGGGAACCTGGGCTGCGGAGAAGACGACGAGGATGAAGAGGCGGTCGAGAAAGTGGCGGAGGTGCTCCTGGCCAGAGGCGTGGTGGGTCCAACCGCCGTCTTGGGCTGCCTTTTGGTCAAGGGGATGGTTCGCAATCGAGTGGATGTTGAAGAACTGCTCGATGAAGAGCTCGAAGAACGACTCGACGAAGAGCCCGAAGGCTGTGTGTCAGCAGGTGCTACAGATGCGGGGCTTTGGGGCCTGCCTGCAGTTAGCTGAGCAGAAAGACGACCAGCAATGGCACTGTCGGCGGGTGGAAGTGCCTCTTCGGTTTCGGCTCCCGCAACCTCAGTAGCTGCAACACTGCGCTGAGAACTCGCGGTGCGGGATGCAGTTCGAACAAAAGAATTGGTGGGATGGAAAACAGAGGCAGGGTCAGCCGGGGGAGCCTGTGAATCAGCGATTGGCCCCTTGACCTCCTGCTTGGAACCATCCTGAGTTGAAAAATATAGCATATTTTCAACACGAGACAATGATGACATCGTGGTTGAAGATGTGACACTCTGATGAAAAATATGTCATATTTTTTGGAGACGGAAAAACAAAAACGAGGCGAAACAAAGAATCGTCAGACATTCAAGCTCAAAAGAAAAATATAGCATGTTTGAAGACAGGAGCATCCGCATCCATCTCTAGTTGAAAGCTTTTGACGTAAGCGTTCAAAACCCCTAAACCAGGAGCAAAAGAAAAAAATCATAGTGACCCAAACCCAAAAAAACAGTTTGGGCAAGCAGGGCCGCCATTAACTCACAGCCCATAATTCAAACTTGTTCAAATCTCAGCAAAAACTACAACAACAGACACAAAGCAACAACAAACAACTACAACAAAGGAGAGAGCTTTCTGACTTGTAGGAGCTGCCACCCTTGGGCCTTTGGACAACATGTCGCACACCTTCTCGTCCCAGATCACACCCTCCTCAGGCCAGCTCACAAAGTAAGCTGTCGTCAGGCACAGTTCATCCGTCAAGGCAAACGTCTTGAACTCTCCACCTTGCTCTTTGCTTTCGCCATTTACCCACACCTGGATGTGCCAAAGTCGAGAGCTGTAGTCGTAATTAGTAAGACCTTTTGGCTTACAGTCAAACCTCCACACAAAACCTAGATCGATTTTGCTCTCGACTCGACCAGTGTGCTCAGTTTGCTCTCCTCCAAACTCCAGGTCAGAGACAACAAGCTGCAACTCAGGTGTGAAACACCATTTGTAGCTTAGGTAAGACACGATAAAATGCAAGATTACTTGCAAGCGCGCTTGGAGAATTTTGACTCACCCTGACTCATGCAAATCTATATATATTCTGATAGAGGACACTTCCCCTAACTCAAATGTACATTTTTTTTAATTTTTTTTTTTAATTTATTATTATTATTATTATTATTATTATTATTATTATTATTATTAAGACACGATAAAATGCAAGATTACTTGCAAGCGCGCTTGGAGAATTTTGACTCACCCTAACTCATGCAAATCTATATATATTCTGATAGAGGACACTTCCCCCAACTCAAATGTACATTTTTTTTTTTTTTAAATTTCGACCTTTATTCAAGTTGCTACAGCCGTTAGACTGTCAAACACCCGGCAAACACCCAAAAAACACTATGTTCGCCTTAAGGCCCAAAAACAACTCAAACTGCACGTTTTTTTTCACTTAATTCAATGTATTTCAATAGTTTCTCATGATCTGCAATGAGTTTGATCTCAAAAAGTATGTAGCCGTTAGTAACAGCCACTCTAACGGTCACACACCTGATAACACCTGATAACACCTTTTGAGTCTCAGGCAGCCGTTTAAAATCATTGCAGTATCATGTTGTTTTACATCAAATTAAACAAAAATTAATCAATTATTATTATTTTCAATAAATTTACACGTTTGCACATATAGACCATCACCAACGGCTCGTAAACGGCTACAGAAGTAACCATCAGTTAGTACTACTCCTTTTAACACCTATGCTTCCCCTTGCCGGTCAAAATCAACTCAAATTACATCATTTTACATGTAGTTTAATGTATTTTAATAGCTTGTTATGAATTCCAATGAGTTTGATCTTAAAAAGTATATAGCCGTTACTATCTGCGCCTCTAACGGTCAACAACCTATTCCCATAGTACAGCGTTTTGACTCTGGACCTTTACTAGGTCCATCCGCACCCAATATTCATGGGAAATGCTGCAAACTACTCTGAAACAATCTTTTTTGATTAGTTTTTGAAAATACATTTTGGTTTCTGATCAAAAGTACAGGTAGAACTTATATGTATATATATATATGCAATAATATATAGTATATATAAAAATCATTTTCCTTGGCTACAGTGGGTTTTTTGGGCTTTTGTAACAAAGCTATTGGATTCGATCTTCAAGGAAACACATGGCAGCACCAAATACCTTTGTCCCTCCTGCTCATTAGATGTCGGGACGGCTCTAAACACCGATTCATACAACCACAGCTCCTCGTCCGGCCACACGGTGGCCCTAAAGTTATTCACAAAATCATCATTTCGGCCAATGACATAAATTTCAGCTATAATGATTGATATGTTTTGGAATGGAACTCAGCCGGAAAGTGTCGGATGGACATGCTATTTGGTAAATATTTTATTTATATATTTATCTAAATTTTTTGAAAAGCACAAGCGTCAATATTCAAATTTGAATTCAAACCAGTAGCGTTCCTAACGGTCACTTTTGTTGTCATTTCAGCTATAAGGATTGATATATTTTGGAATGGTTTGTGGGAACGAGGAGGAATTGGGAGCTCCTATTAGCATGGGAGCTAGCACCACGCTTGTTGTTGATTCTGATGTGTGCAAATAGTTTTCTTAGGACAGTGTCTCAAACATCAACCACCACCCCCCCCCCCCACATTCGCGCACCCTGTCAGAATAAGTCATGGTTTGTGGGAACGAGGAGGAATTGGGAGCTCCTATTAGCATGGGAGCTAGCTCCAGGCTTGGAGTTGATTCTGATGTAATGTTTGTGGAATGTGTGCAAAAAATTTCTTAGGACAGTGTCTCAAACATCAACCACCCCCACCCCCCCCCCCCCCCGCGCATTCGCACACCCTGTTGGTATAAGTTATGGTTTGTGGGAACGAGGAGGAATTGGGAGCTCCCATTAGCATGGGAGCTACTAGTAGCCCCAGGCTTGATGTTGATTCTGATGTACCTCCTTCGCGCACAGGGCAGTTTGTAAGTTTGACTTGCAAAAATCCCATGAAGCCCCCCCCCCCCTCCCATTCGCCCTTAATTTTTTTTTCGTCCTTTCTTATTCGGAATGAATGGATGAATGGATGAATACATGAAGGAATGAATCAAATAATGAAGCGAACTAGTTAACGAACGAGCGAAACAATGAATGAATGAATCAATTGACAAATGAA
>WBZZ01002795.1:50000-55000 GCA_019918135.1 Paulinella micropora
AACTGCGACAGGGCCCAGATGGTAGAACTTGACCACTGGGCTATCACGGTGTCCAAATAATAATAATAATAATAATAATAATAATAATAATAATAATAATAATAATAATAATAATAATAATAATAATAATAATAATAATAATAATAATAATAATAATAATAATAATAATAATAATAATAATAATAATAATAGGCTTCCTCAGACTATAGCATCAGATCCAGATCCTGGACATGTGCCAATAATAATAATAATAATAATAATAATAATAATAATAATAATAATAATAATAATAATAATAATAATAATAATAATAATAATAATAATAGTGCTTCTCTGTCAATGGCTGATGCAAATCTGCACATGCGCCTCCATCGTCTCACCCGTGAGGGGTTGTACGTTTACTCCGTTGGCAGTGGTGGATGTAGTTCTGGTTTTGATTTGGTTGTTGATAGTATGATTTGGGTTTGGTTGATTTTTTTTCTCCCTTTTTCCTCTTTTTTTTTTTTTTTTTTCTTCTTCTTCTTCTTTCCTTCTCTCTCCTTCCCTTCCTGGGTGGGTTCTGATAATGTAGCAAGTTTCCTGGGAATCGAGGTGCGACCAATCTATACACGCAAGTTCGCTGGTTGTGGTTGGGTTACCCCTGTAGTTGTGATTGGGTTACCCCTGTAGTTGTGATTGGGTTACCCCTGTAGTTGCCCTTGGTCAGGTGCGACGCTGGAGTGAGACGGTTGGTTGGGGTTTCGAGCTTAGGGAAAAAGAGGGATCGAGGGTGTCGGGCATGCATGCATTAATTTCCCAATCGTGAGGATGTGGTCATGGCAGAGCTCAGTGAGGTCGCGGTATACTGCGGTTGCTTCATCATCATCATCATCATCATCATTATCATTATTATTATTATTATTATTATTATTATTATTATTATTATTATTATTATTAAATCTGCCTTGGAGTGTTGACTGTGACATATTTGAGGGAAATCCCGATGAAAAACCTAGTCACACTTGCTAAACAGAGTTCCAGCCCAATGGCCTCAAGGCGTTAAACTGTGACGCCAACTCATAACCCTTTGGTGGTAGATGCTGGGGAGGAGGGTCGTTGCGCGCGTAAAAGATCTTAAACTCCGCATATGCTGGTTGATAGCCCAGGACCCAGCAGACACCAGATTGTTATGGGTGGGGTTTCGAGGCAGCTCTAGCAACCGCGCTTGGTGTATGCACTTGCACATTCGGTGACGTCTTGCAAGAGGTTGCTGGGACTGCGGAATAACCTCGGCTTGGTGCAGTCTTGCCCTCAGGAGCTCCATCGGTGGCCCCGATCATCAGGCGAGAGACTGACACGGGGGGGTGGAGGACCTCGAACAAGGGTATTGGAGGCTTATGTCCGTTGAGGATATGCCATTAGCTGCATCAGTACGCCTCAGATATAGTATTATTATTATTATTATTATTATTATTATTATTATTATTATTATTATTATTATTATTATTATTATTATTACTATTATTACTATTATTATTACTATTACTATTACTATTATTATTACTATTACTATTACTATTACTATTAGTATTACTATTACTATTATTATTATTATTATTATTATTATTATTGTTAGTATTTTTATTAGTATTATTATTATTATTATTATTATTATTATTATTATTATTATTATTATTATTATTATTATTATTATTATTATTGTTATTATTCAGCCCAATGGCCTCAAGGCGTTAAACTGTGACGCCAACTCATAACCCTTTGGTGGTAGATGCTGGGGAGGAGGGTCGTTGCGCGCGTAAAAGATCTTAAACTCCGCATATGCTGGTTGATAGCCCAGGACCCAGCAGACACCAGATTGTTATGGGTGGGGTTTCGAGGCAGCTCTAGCAACCGCACTTGGTGTATGCACTTGCACATTCGGTGACGTCTTGCAAGAGGTTGCTGGGACTGCGGAATAACCTCGGCTTAGTGCAGTCTTGCCCTCAGGAGCTCCATCGGTGGCCCCGATCATCAGGCGAGAGACTGACACGGGGGGGTGGAGGACCTCGAACAAGGGTATTGGAGGCTTATGTCTGTTGAGGATATGCCATTAGCTGCATCAGTACGCCTCAGATATAGTATTATTATTATTATTATTATTATTATTATTATTATTATTATTATTATTATTATTATTATTATTATATTATTATATTATTATTATAATTATTATTATTATTATTATTATCATTATAATTATTATTATTATTATCATTATGCTATTAGCTGCATCAGTACGCCTCAGATATAGTATAGTATTATTATCATCATTATTATTATTATTATTATTATTATTATTTTTATTTTTATTATTATTATTATTATTATTATTATTATTATTATTATTATTATTATTATTATTATTTTTATTGCTACTACTACTACTACTACTACTACTACTACTCGTACTTACTACTTCTACTACTACTTCTACTACTACTACAGTACCCCTTCCCGGGCGGAGAGCCCCCCGGACCCCCACTTTCCCGTCGACAGGGTACGTTCTATCGCCGGAGGTATCAGCAGAACGCAAGTGTAAGCTCTGGTGACACAAAAACCTAAATCTCTTGTTTTTGTGCCACCCGCCACCAAAACTTTTTCATCTCCGAAGAGAGCACCCGGCGCCACAATTTTTATATTTTCAAACAGAAGCTCATCAAGAAGTATTGGATACACCAAATATCAGCCCGCTAACTCCCTCTGGTCTGCGCTAACGGCGCCTGGTGGCACAAGACCTCAATTTTTTGGTGTGTGGGTGCCACCCGCGACAAAAACGGGTTGCGTACAATCGCCGGGCTGGGGTTCCGGGGGGGAGGGCCCCCCGGACCCCCCTCCCCCCCCTTTCCCATTGACAGGGTACGTTCCTTTGCCGGAGGGTGCCTGGTGGCACAAAGACCTCGATTTTCTGGTGTGCGGGTGCCAGAACGGGTACGTACAATCGCCGGGCTGGGGTTTCCGTGGGGAGGGCCCCCCGGACCCCCCCCTGCCCCGTCGACAGGGTACGTTCAATTGCCGGAGGCACCGGCAAGTACTGCTAAAAAACAAGGAAAGTTGGCATTCAGGACACTCCCCTAACGCAAATATTTGCGTGAATTCCAAATAATTCATATCAGCATCAACATCGAGTCTGGGGCTAGCCACCCTGCCAATATGAGCTCCCAACTCCTCCTGGTTCCCACAAACCATGATTTATTCCGATGGGAGAGCAGAAAATAGGCTAAAAAAACAAATGAATTTTGGCATTCAGGACACTCCCTAACGGAAATATTTGTGTAAATTTCAAAAAAAAATTATATCAGCATCAACATCGACTCTGGGGCTAGCCACCCTGTCAATATGAGCTCCCAACTCTTCCTGGTTCACACAAACCATGATTTATTCCGACGAGGGTGCAGAAAATAGGCTTTAAAAAAAAGAATTTTTGCATTCAGGACCCTCCTTTAACGCAAATATTTGTGTGAATTCCAAAAAAATTATATCAGCATCAACATCGAGTCTGGGGCTAGCCACCCTGCAAATATGAGCTCCGAACCTCTCCTCGTTCCCACAAACCATGATTTATTCCGACAGGGGTGCAGATTTGGGGGGTGGGTGGGTGGGGGGGGGGGGGTACACAATTTTCATTTTCCCCCTCCCCCCAAACCCCCCACCCCCTTCTCCAACACCTTTCAGAAATAATCATGATAATAATAATAATGATAATAATAATAATAATAATAATAATAATAATAATAATAATAATAATAAAATAATAATAATAATAATAATAATAATAATAATAATAATAATAATAATAATAATAATAATAATAATAATAATAATAATAATAATAATAATAATAATAATAATAAATAATAATAATAATAATAATAATAATAATAATAATAATAATAATAATAATAATAATAATAATAATAATAATAATAATAGTATATTCCTCTCTCTGCTGCCTTTATGTCATCCTTGTCGCCTCTCTACTGCCTTTATGTCCTCTCGATTGCTTCTCTACTGCCTTTATGTCCTCCTTATTGCCTCTCTACTGCCTTCATGTCCTCCTTATTGACTCTCTACTGCCTTTATGTCCCCTTATTGACTCTCTGCTGCCTTTATGTCCTCTCGATTGCCTCGCTACTGCCTTCATGTCCTCCTTATTGCCTCTCTACTGCCTTTATATCCTCCTTATTGCCTCTCTGCTGCCTTTATGTCCTCTTATTGCCTCTCTACTGCCTTTATGTCCCCTCGATTGCCTCTCTACTGCCTTTATGTCATCCTTATTGCCTCTCTGCTGCCTTTATGTCCTCCTTATCTCCTCTCTACTGCCTTTATGTCCTCCTTATCGCCTCTCTACTGCCTTTATGTCTTCCTTCTTGCATCTCTGCTACCTTTATGTCCCTCTTATTGCATCTCTACTGCCTTTATGTCCTCCTTATTGCTTCTCTACTGCATTTATGTCCTCCTTATTGCCTCTCTGCTGCCTTTTGTACTCCTTATTGCATCTGCTGCCTTTATGTCTTCCTTATTGCATCTCTACTGCCTTTATGTCCTCTCGATTGCCTCTCTAATGCTTTTATGTCTTCCTTATTGCCTCTCTGCTGCCTTTATGTCATCTTATTGCCTCTCTACTGCCTTTATGTCCTCACCACTGCCTCTCTACTGCCTTCTTGTCCTCGCCTGTGCTTGTCCCCTCAATGCTGCCCGTGCTGGAGATCCCTCAATCGTTTCTATTGCCTCGCTACTGCCTTTATTTTCTCACAATTGCCTCTCTACTGCCTTTATGTCCTCACCACTGCCTTTTATATCCTCACCACTGCCTTTAGTCCCTCGCCTGTCTAGGCTGTATGTGTACGTGCCAGTGCTTGTCCCCTCCATGTTGCATGTGCTGGAGATCCCTCAACCGTTTCTATTGCATCTCTACTACCTTTATTTTCTCACACTTGCATCTCTACTGCCTTTATGTCCTC